>PISX010001316.1:0-202321 GCA_004024625.1 Mellivora capensis | reverse complement strand
AGATTGTCAAATTTGTTGGCATAGAGTTGCTCATAGTATGTTCTTATAATTGTTTGTATTTCTTTGGTGTTGGTTGTGATTTCTTCTCTTTCATTCATGATTTTGTTTATTTGGGTCTTTTCTCTTTTCTTTTTGATAAGTCTGGCCAGGGGTTTATCAATCTTATTGGACCACATCTTCTTTATCCACTTGTCTGTTGAAGGGCATCTTGGCTCTTTCCACAGTTTGTTGATTGTGGTCATTGCTGCTATGAACATTGGGGTGCATACAGCCCTTCTTTTCACTGCCTCTATATCTTTGGGATAAATACCCAGTTGTACAATTGCCAGGTCATTGGGTAGCTCTATTTTAATTTTTTATTATTATTTTTTTAAGATTTTATTTATTTATTTGTCAGAGTTCACAAGTAGGCAAAGAGGCAGGCAGATAGAGAGGGAAGCAGGCTCCCCTCCAAGCAGAGAGCCCAATGCGGGGCTTGATCCCAGGACCCTGGGATCATGACCTGAGCCGAAGGCAGAGGCTTTAACCCACTGAGCCACCCAGGCGCCCCTCTATTTTTATTTTTTGAGGAACCGCCACACTGTTTTCCAAAGTGACTGCACCAACTTGCATTCCCACCAACAGTGTAAGAGGGTTGTTTGTTTTGTTTTGTTTTTATGTAAGCCCCACACCCAGCATGGAGCCCAACATAGGGCTTGAACTCATGACCATGTAATCGAGACCTGAGCTGAGACCAAGAGTCAGATGCTTACCTGTTTGAGCCACCTAGGCACCCTAGGAAGAAAGGAGTTCTATCACCAGATTGAGAGAGTTGCCTTCCCTAGTTTCATCCCCCATTGCTCAACATACGGGTTTCCCCTGTCCCACAGTTTCCCTTTATAAAACACTCACTTACAGCACAGGTCTCAAAGACATTGCTCTTGACAAGTTTTTTTTTTTTTTTTCAAGTTTAAAGTTTAAAGATCCTACTATTCACTTGTATATGCATTATTTACACTTCCTGTTAAAAGAAATGTTCAGCTGGAAGGATCTGGCCAAAGATCTTGTCTTGGGATTTAGAAAGTTTACATCTCACAGATAACATTACCACATGTCATAACTTTGCCTTTCAAACTAGAGGAAGAAGCAAGTCTCATTTCAAATATGGCTCCAAAGACAGCATATGTCACAAAACTCAAGTGGCACTGCCTCTGAGGCAGATTGGTGAGTCAGTGATCAACACTAACTCCAGTAAGACTACTCCAGTAAGTTACTGAAGTACGTGACAAAATTACTCTCAGACACGATCCCACGTACACGCACTTGAATCATTTTCAGTGCAACTTCCCATACCTTGTATCCCTTTTGAGGTAAAGGTGAATTCATTTTTCAAATACAGACAGGAGCTCAGGAAAGTCATATGCCATGTCACAAAGCAATTGACACCTTACCCTAAGCTCTCCGATGCTAGATGCTGCCCTTGACTTCACAGTGCCTTGTATTTCGCATGGTTCCAGGTTGACAGTCCTTCCACCACAGCTACCTGGGTTGTCTAGGATACTAAAGGGGACAATGGCAGCTTCCAAGAGGCCAGGAAGCTGCTGGACTCCTGTGTACAGCGCTCTGTGTACTGTTCACAATTATTTTCCTCCCAGTTTGAGTGACTAAGGCAGCAAATGCAATCTCCAATTAAAGGACATGCCAAGGCTTCTTATTCTTTTCTAAGACTCAGATCACACTTGACCTCTGAAGGCAATTGGCCTGCAGGCTGTAAATTCTATCATATATACATGCTGAATGTAAGAAACCTCTTGTTGATTGAAAGAAAAATAGTGGTCCTCCTTTTTGCAGGCTGGTGAGACTTCTTGTGAGTCAAGACACTAATCCCCTACTGTTATGTCAACCATCTTTATTGTCAGGGTGGACACTACATTGGGGGTCATTATTGCTTTTGACAGGTCAGGTCCTTCACACTTTCCCTTCACACATTTTAAAAACCTGAGGCGCCTGGCTGGCTCAGTGGGAAGAGCCTGTGACTCTTGATCTCAAGGTCTCGAGTTTGAGCCCCACCTTGGGTGTGGAAGTTACTAAAACAAACAGAAAACCTTAAATAGCAACTGCCCAGTTAGGATGTTTCTCTTGTCCCCATTGCTAAGTTCACCTCGCTGATCTTTAGATTTTTCATCCAGTTTCTCATCCTCTCTATCCCAACTCCAACAGCTTATCCTGGATCTTCGAACATTCACCCCTCAGTCTGTCTCTCCATCTCTCTCTCTCTCTCTCTCTCTCTCTCTCACACACACACACACACACACACACATACACCTGAAAATCAGGTCCCCACTGAATCCCTCCATGACAACAGACCTGTCTTTCAGACTCTAATTTTCTCCACAAGAACTTTCTATCCTCATCAGGTAAGGATAACTATTATAACCTTCTTAAATATAAAAAACATGTTCATAAAAATTTGAAGAGAAAAACTGTTTTTTAATTCACCCATTACCTCATTATCTAGATAGACCCACTGCTGACATGACAGTTGACCTATGCGCCAGATACTGGGGATACATCAGTAACCAAAACACAGTCCTGACCCTCAAGGGTGTTTTTTAAAATTTTGTCCATGTTTCTCTTTAGAGGACTCCATGTAGCACAATATTTTTCCAAGCTCATTTGTTTTGAAAGGTAATTCATGGTTAATCAATTCAAAATAGTATTCCCACCCTCGCCAGAGCCTATAATGAAGACGAATACATAAGCACAATCCTCCCAACTACTGGCGAATTCAAACAGACAACAGCAAACATTTTATTAAAGAACCAAGGAAGAAATCAGACTGTACCTAGAATTAGTGCCAAAGGAAAGGAAAGGACTGGTGTCACCCCAGTTCCCAATGACAGGTAACTATCTTTATATATGGTTTTTAAATAATTTTTTTTTCCTTCGGAAAATCTCCGCTACAGAATGAAAGCTAAAGTATGTGTGTTTCAGCTCTGTAATGACTCTGTCTCGGACAAACTTATAAGGGTTCAATATAAGCAAAGCTCTGGGAAGCCACCTTCCTGGATCTCATATGGGGGCAGCACAGTTTCGGGGGTGGCTGAAAGGAGAACTCCTAACCCGTGAGGTTGACTACATAACAAACATTTCCCAGCCCCCTCACCCCATGCCTGTGAAGCCTGCTTGGTCATCCCAGGGCTCCGGCCAAGGATGAGAAAATGGTAGATGTAGCTAAATGCCATGCAGCCGTCACTGAAGCCTGGCCAGTTTAAATTCTCCCTTGCTGGGGCGCCTAGGTGGCTCAGTGGGTTAAGCCTCTGCCTTCGGCTCAGGTCATGATCTCAGGGTCCTGGGATCGAGCCCCACATCAGGCTCTCTGCTCTGTGGGGAGCCTGCTTCCCCCTCTCTCTCTGCCTGCCTCTCTGCCTACTTGTGATCTCTGTCTGTCAAATAAATGAAATCTTTAAAAAAAAAAATTCTCCCTTGCTGAGGCAGTAAGTACTAGGGGGGTGGACAGAAAACTTTTATAGGAAACGTACTAGAATAAAATGCCCGCTCAAGAAGGAGAACTGAATGAATGCATCATTTCCAAGGTGCCAAGGTGAAATGTAGCCGAGACTCTCCATGTCTCCTGGCTCCAACACAAAGCCCAGTTATTCTTATCCATTGAGCTTCACTGGACCCATGAATTTAAGCTTCACCAACTTTCTAGAAGGAGTAAGGCCTGGAGGAGGTCCGATGAACCCAGTGCACTTCCTCGCCTCCCTTCCAAACTGCCACAGCACAAGGTGGACTCTGCTCACCATACCCAACTCTACAAGGGGAACCAAGCATAAAGACTAACACTTATTTCAAGTGGCTCCTGCCCATCTTGAGATCATCACGAACCCCATGGGATTTCAAACCAGCAGAAGCCCCAATAGCAATCGACAACCCTGTAAGAGACAAGAGGATGCTTAGGAATGCACAGCGACAGTTCCTCACTCAGATGTGTGACGAACAACTCCACTATCATTTTTGGATGACAGATAAACGCCACACAGGAATCCAATCCCAGTCAAATTTCATTTGGAAACAGCAAGGAAACACATTGGGTTGTTTTGTTGTTGTTGTTGTTTTTAACATATATATTAACAAGGATAATTTGATCTCCACCCAAAGTAAGATTCAATCAATTTGCAAATTGGATAACTAAAAATTTTCCCTATGAGTATATGCTTTCAACATAGTATGGGCCCAGGATTTAAAAAAAAATTGTTTTAAAGTAAACTCCACCCTCATTGTGGGGCTCAAACTCATGACCCCAAGATGAAAGAGTTGCATGCTCTGTTGATGGAGCCTGCCAGGCTCACCTGGGCCCAGGATTTTTTTTTTTTTTCAAAATTGTATTTATTTATTTGACAGAGAGAGATCACAAGTAGACAGAGAGGTAGGCAAAGAGAGAGCGAAGCAGGCTCCCTGGAAGCAGGCTCCCTGCTGAGCAGGGAGCCCGACGTGGGACTCGATCCCAGGACCCTGAGATCATGACCTGAGCTGAAGGCAGCAGCTTAACCCACTGAGCCCCCCAGGCGCCCCTGGGCCCAGGATTTTAAGTCCACTTTCTGTTCAGGAGAGAAAAGAGCAAAGAGCAGGGAAGACAGGCATGGGGCAGGAACAATGAGGGGGAACCACCATCGCCCTTGCCCCTCCAACTTTCAAGCATGGACTCTCCAGAGGCACCTTTGAACATATACATTTCCATGTATTACATCACTTAACCCTCTGAGCATGAACCTTCCACATGCAGTTTCCAAGTATGGAAACTAAGGCACAGAGAAATGCAAGTAACTTGCCTAGGTTTCATACAGTATGAAAACAAATCTAAACATTAAATGTTTGCCTGGCGATTGAAAGCTGCTCTGATTATCTTTAACAGATAATAGAAACAAGTTCCTCCTTTAGAGAAACAGTACAGACACTTTAAGCAAAACTTGTAATAACAGCAAATATTTATCGATTGTTTTCTCAGTGCCAGGACACCAACCTACCAGCTAGATAATGAACATAAACATCACTTGATTGAAATATAGGTTGCTTCCATCACTGGCAAATTAAGTCTTAGATGGAGATGACTTAAGTAATGTTAATGCATTTCCTTAGATTAAATTCATATCTGTAAACAACAAAAAAACCATGTGAGAATGAAAAAAATTACCAGAAGCTAATTGATCTTAATTTTTAAAAATTATATAAAAAGGTCCTCCTTTAAGAAATCTGATAGTAATAGATACAGGAGAACAATTAAAAGTCATCTTTTCGGGCACCTGGGTGGCTCAGTCAGTTGAACATACAACTCTTGATCTCAGCTCTGATCCTGATCTCAGAGTTTTGAGATAGACCCCCATGTGGGGCTCTGCCCTCCCTGGGGAGTCTGCTTGAGATTCTCTCCCTCTCTCCCCATCCCTCCCCCAACCCCAAATAAAATCTTAAAAAAAAAAAAAAAAAAAAAAAAAAGAAACTCAGCTTTGGGAACGCCAAGCAAAAAATTCAATCAAATCGTAGGAATGTCTTCCCTAATCAGTAGCAAAACAAACAGATTTGTAGCTTCCCTGCAGTGTGGGTGTGACCTGAGTCCAACAGTATTTCTCCCAGCACGTACAACTAAACGTGAATAAATGAGTGAATTAAAAATGATTCAAGTTAATATTTAAAAAAAAAGAAAAAGGGACGCCTGGGTGGCTCAGTTGGTTAGGCGGCTGCCTTCAGCTCAGGTCATGATCCCAGTGTCCTGGGATCGAGTCCCACATCGGGCTCCTTGCTCAGCAGGGAGCCTGCTTCTCCCTCTGCCTCTGCCTGCCACTCTGCCTGTGCTCGCTCGCTCACTCTCTCTCCCTCTCTCTCTGACAAATAAATAAATAAAATCTTAAAAAAAAAAAAAAAAGATTCAAGCTGTCCTGAAGATAAAGATGGAAGACAAGGACAACTTTTAGCCCTTCCTGTCCAGGCCCCCATGCCAGCTTTAGAGTTCAGACTTGCCAACCTGGCGCCTCCCTTTTACACAGAAAGTTTTCCCAGTAGCTCCTAAGAGTACTTCCTCCACCTAGAAATCCTTGGGAAGTGGGCCTCCATCCCTCCTCCATGGAGATTTTGGACTTTACCTTCTGCATCCTGTTTGTTTCCCAGAACAGAGAAAAGTGACCTTAAAGACAGACAAAAATAAATCCCATAAAATAAACACAAATTTGTATAGACATTAGTGCCCAGGCTTGTATGAGGTGCCAGGTGTGGGCTCAAATCAAACACACAAGGAGTAAGTTAAGTAAAGCCTTCAGTATTGTAGCCGTGTGTTTACACTTTTCTGACAAAAACCTGCAAGCACAGTGAAGAGGGGGACTGTGCATGAGGAACATCTTTTCACTTCTGCCCTTCAGCAGGGCAGCAGAATCCCCTACAAAGCTCTCTGACATGTGGTGGGCCCCGCCCATAGGTGCTGATTCAGAAGGCCTAGGGGAGGCAGGGGGGGTGGGGGGTGCCCAGATATTCACCTTTTTAACAAGTTCTCAGGTGATGTTCTGCTGCTGTGGCTCCTCCAGAAAGTGCTCCCTGAAAACCGCTGCTCCGGCTGGGGCACCAGCTGTCAGATCTGTGTAGGCACATGGACCCACTTGGTCTAGTCCGTGATTCCAAAACTAAAGGGGAGTCCGCTGAGAGTCTCGTTACATCGAGATGATGAATGGGAAATGTGGTATCAGCTATATTCCCACAAAATGGAGATGCAGGTCGTTGGAGGGCACTAAATCTCTAGTCAAATTTTAGAAGCAAAAATTGCCCCAGGTAATAGGATGAAAAAAGGAGGTGACAGAAACTCTACCGCCCAATAATTTACTTGTCAAGATCCCTGTCCTGCTCTAACTGTACCTTTCCTCCTCACCTGTTCTCAGAGAATGGGCCTTCTGGGATGGTTTAGGGTTAGTCATCGGTCTCCCTGGCTGGAGCCGAGGAGCGCCCAGTAGGCGCCATGCCTACCTCTGTCTGTATTCGTTGATCACCTTCAGTACCATAAGCATCAGCATCATTTGGCGATGTCTCTCCTACCCTGGACAAAACTCTGACCAACCTGCCCATCCACAGGAATCCCCAACCCTAGAAGCATGGTGAAGGGACCTCTCAGCAGCAGAGGGAGAGGACCCCAAACGCCCCCACGCACACACCTCCCCTTCCAGCTACACCAGCGTGCCCCCACAACTATCCCCAACCACCGAAGCTTCCAACCCGCACACGCTATCCATACCACTAATACACACAAATGCCTTGCACTTTTTCCTCCCACCTTCCTCAAGTTCTTGTTCAAGTTCACAGTCCGTGAAGCCTTCCTATTGCCCCATCCAAATCCATCACTCTCGTGTCTTCTCTTCCACAGAACTAGGAAGTACACTCAGAGGTGTAATTATTATTCTGTATCTCCCAGGTTCTCTTACAGTTGTGACCATCTTGGTCCTTTTTCTTTCACCCATCATCTGTTGTACAGATTGTGCTCAATTAATTGAAATCTCCACAGTTCAGCAATGTGTGCCAGGAACCACAGCAGCCACCATTACAGGAGTATAAAACACTCCCTGCAAGGTCCAGGGGAAAACCCTAAGGCCACACAGGCCATCAGTGCTGGCAATAAGGTTTCAAACCTACATCTACTTAACTACAAAGCTTTTGCCATTTCACTGACACCATGCTGCCCTTCGAGGAAGAAAAACAAAGAGAACAGTTAAGTGAAAAAAAGTCTTGGCTTGCTTGTTCATCTCCTCACTTCAAGCTTCTGCCGATTTCTCATCAACCCCTGATTTTAAGGCATGGCCAGTATATGTATTCAAGTGTGTTTTACAAATTATCCCATTTGGAATCGCTGGAGCATACCACTGCATTATGGCAAAACCTTTCTTTCATTTCAGTGCCTCACAGTGACATGGGATGTCTCCACACACACAGAAAAGCCTTTGATGAAGCGTGGATGTACTGTAGAAAAGGCTCATGTATTCTTCCAGGCTTTCCTTGGGGACAGGGAGGAAGCAAAATCCCATTTAGACCATGTGGTGCATCCACTGTTTAAAAGATCACACTATCCAAATAGCTACAGGTTTCTGGAGGTTGAGAAAATCGTGGCCAACACTGGAAACAAAAAGGAGGTGGAAACCCTCTGAGTAATTCAGGGAGATAAACTGACAACAGCCGGCAAGAGGAGCCTTCAGGTTCTAGCTTTCAAGTTCCCACTGTCACCTGCCAGCTGTGTGACCTTGAGACATTATCATGGATTTCAGCTCCTTTGTGACATGGGGAAACACGGGCCCTCTCTAAGGTAATAATGAGCAGACGGTAACAGCTGTACATGAAAAGCACCGACTCTTGCCAAGTTCCCTAACCTTAATACCCCAGGCTCAACTGCCCACCCTGCAGGACCACACCTGACTATCAAATCAGAAGGTGAGTGAGTAGCCTTTGTTTCTCCTTCAGTTACCACGAAGACTTGGAGCATTAGATCGGTGTGTATACTAGACTTTTAAGTAAAATGAGCTGTTAAAACACGTGCATAGTGGGAACGTAAGGGGCAACAGCAAACCAATGGTTCCCTAGAGAAAAAGGGGGTCAGCTAACACCCTAAACACTAAATTCTAAAACACACTTGGTATTACCAAGCTTAAACTCTGCCAAACAAGTCATTTTGGGTAACATGGGTAGCTTGTCACATCAACAAAAGCCTTTCACCAACCTGTGGTTGGCACCACACACACTGAATGACCGCAGCATGCCTCCTTGAATGCAAGGAGCTCTGCTGGCTCTGTGGTTTACTCAAGAGTCATCCAGGCTGCAAAGAACGGGGTCCTGATCAACTGTTCTGTGCATTTCACTACTGTACAGAGGCTGCGGCTGGCTCCCCGGGCTTCTTCCTCATTGCCTGCCACCAAAAGGGTCACATGGCAAAACGAACTTCCTATCTCTGACAATCCATTCGCAGCCCAGCGCAGAGGAAGAACTTCCACAAGTTACTCCCCCTGTTTAACTGGGCAAGTCTCCGGCCCTCCCTCCTGGCCGCCCCACCCTCCCAAACGCAGGAAACAACCCCGCAGCAGGTATCACCACCTTAACCCTAACCTGATTCCTCTGTCACAAGGCCAAGCCAGGGCAAAAGATTAACCAGTGGTCTCCGGCCACGGGTTCACGGACAGGGCCAACCGTGGAGATGGAGCGCCAATTTTTTGTTTGTTTTAAAGGAAATACTTCCTGGCACACGTTTAGTGAAGACTCTGAACTCTGTCCATGAAGCCACGTGGTTGGTGCTAATCTAGCTCCATCCACTCATGACCCGCCAGAGCAACCTCTTTCCGAACGGCAGTCCCTGGCGGGGTAATCTACACCATCTCGGTCAAGTCACGCGGGCTCGGGCGGGATCCTGGGGAGCCCAGCTCTGAGTCCTCTCCCGGTAGCAGTCCTGACAGGGTCGCAGGGAACAGGAGGGAAGAGAGGGGTCGGGTCCTGCGCCGCCCCGTGCAGCAGCACCAGTATGGGATTCACGTCAGTGGGGGTGCAAACTGGCTCTTGCTGCTCGGGGGCATTTCGAGGGAGCAGGCAGGGAGACGCCTGCCCTTCCAGGAGAGCCGCCTTTGGCGCTGGTGGCGTGCGTGGGCACAGCACTTGCGGCGCCCACCTGTAGCCACAGCAAACAAACTTTCCTTCGGAGTCGGCACGATCCGGTCCCTTACGCCACCCCCCGGCCCCAGGCGGCAGCGGCTCGGAGCTCCGAGGGCTCCTCACCTGATACCCCCAAACCCCCAACCTGGCCTGGTCCAGAGCGCAACCCAGCGCCGCCTGCGCTCCCCAGGCGGGTTTTCCGGGAGAAAGACTGGGGTTACCAGCTGAGGAACAGGAATCTGTGGGGAGAACGGCAGGAGGCTGCTCACTCCCTTCTGCAACTTCAGCTCTCAACTTTGCCAACGACACAACCGCTGCCCTCCCGCTCCCTCCGCGGCGCGCACCCCGCTCCCTCGGCTTCTCCAACGCGGTCCCCGGGGAGGGGGGCTCCCCAAGGCCGGCGGAAGCCGCGCGCACCCGGCGTACTTACAGCCATAACGGGGTCTCTGCAGGGACGGCAACTCCTCGTGGGGCATCCTGCGCGGCTCTGGGGGCCCGCCCGAGGGGCGCCCCCCGCGGCTCCGCTCGCTGGCCAGGCTCGCCCGCTCCGCGCCCCTCCGGGGCGCTCGTGTCCGGCCTCTCGCTGCCCTCCCTTGGTCGCCCCGAGATGGGCGGCCCGCTCGCTCGCTGCTCCCCGGTCGGCGCTCGTTGCGGCCGCCGCGCGCTCACACCCAAGCAAAAGTGAACTCTCGTCCCTCGCTCCGTCCCGGCCGCCGCCGCGTCCCGGGCAGGTTTCCTTTCTCCTGCAGCCGGGCCCCGTTATTCTCCGCGGTGGGAGCGCGCGCCGCGTCGCAGCGACCCCTACCGCGAGCGGGGCGCAGCGCCCGGGCCGCCTGAACCCGCCCCTTTACCCGCCCCGGCGGAGGAAGGGGCTGAGCGGGGCGCCAGGCCGGGATCCCCTGCAGCTGGGGCCCGCGCGCAGCTGGTCGTCTGGGGGCTGCGGCCGCCGCCCCTGAATTTTCACTTCTGGAGGGTTCTGAGGGTGGAAGTGAATCCACGCGGGGACGAGCAAGCAAAACCGCAGAAGATGCAGGCTGCGCCAGTCGCCCGGGGTGTTGCTCAGTTACAGAAGAACAAACAGCGCGGTTCTTTGCCCTCTGGGGAGATTGCGCGGCGCTTTTTTTTTTTTTTTTCTCCTCTCTTTTTTCTTTTTCTTTTCTTTCTTTCGAAACTTGCTTCTGCGACTCTTTGTCTACACAATGCAGGGTTCGCCTTTCGTGACAAGAAACTGAGAGGGTGGGCATGTGTGTTGGGAGAGCGAGATAAACACTACCCAAGCAACCCCTCGAAACAGGAGCGCGAGTCGTCCTCCGCTCCCCTTCGGCGCGCTCCCCTTCCACGCCACGCCCGCGGCGTGCGGAACCGCGCCCGGCCCAGGTGGGGTCCACACCACAGAAACCTTTTCCGGCTAAGCTTGAAAGGAAATTAAGCTGCTTGCGACTCTTTTAAAAGGGGGTTTTCTAATGCGGTCGCCTAGGGCTGTTCTTTTTTTTTCTCTTGGTGCCCCAGAGTGGTAACATCTGGAGGCATGGGGACTGTTCTCTACCTGTGCCCTCTCCTGTCCGTCAAATGTGGGAGGCGTGGATGATCACGTGCTGCCAAAATAACTGAGGTGGACTTGTGAGATGTTTTAATTGGAGAGAAAGTGCAGAGTGACACTCCTTTGAAGTATGCAAAGATACAGACCTGGGCCGGCTGTTTTCCGTCTCAGATGGGTGATGCAGTCCCTTGAAACTCAAGATTCTTGGGCCCCACCCTCAGAGTTGCCAGTTCAATTGGTGTGGGCTGGGGCCCATGAATTTGCATTTCTGACAAGCTGCGGGCGATGCTGACAGGGCAGATCTGCAGTCTGTGCTTACAGTGGTTCTGGGAGAAAACAGGCAGGAGGGATTTCAGCTGGACTCAGGGAAATCTCACTCAGGCCAGCAAGAGGATTCTCTCCCTCTCCTATTTTTTTCCTTTTCTTTTCTGGAAACATTAGATTCTCACCTGGCTGCAATGGAATGAATGGGGTTTTTCTTCCCTAAAGAGCAGGTGCTTCTAATTATAAGAGCAATTCAAGATGGAAAGAGCCACATTTTTAAGTAACAGCACCCTGTTAAGTGTTCACCCAGACAGGAACATATGCAAGGAGAATTTTCTACACTTCGGAACATGCCGAATTAGAGGATAATCTAAACTTGATTCCATCTCTGTGATTCCTTGTATTAACTATGAAGCTCTTACTTGCACTTATCAGTGTTCAGTGTGAGTGGAAGATTTAAGGCCCCCCCAAAAGTGTGTATTCTACCTCTTTAGAGATGAGGGGGAAGTCATAAACTTATAATGGCCAAGGAAGCTGATAGAATTTGAAAGTGTGCCTTGAGGTGGACCCTGAAGAGTGGGTCAGAGTTGTATGCACAATGTCTGCTCCAGGAAGACCCACAAGGAACAAAGGCCGAGTGGTGGGATATGAGGGTAGGTAAGGGGTGTGGAGCGTGGGACCTGGTATCAGATTATGGAGGACACTTAGGTCAGGCTAAGGGGTCTGGATGTTATCACAGCGGCATTTGAAAGCCCTTAAAGTTTTGGGTGTGGGAGCTGCATGATGCAAGGGAGTTCAGGGAAAGTAAATTTTGCAACAGGTTATGGGCTGGATTAGAGAAGGGGCTATGGCAGAGGTAGAAGAGAAGAGAGCTTCAGTGATGTCCACACCAGTAAATGGTAAAAGGGCAATTTTAATACAAATTAAGTTGGTGCCATCAACACTTACATGGCTATCGCAGGTTGTAATGAGTAAATATCTGTTAAGGATAGAAAGTGAAGGTTAAAGCATAAATAGGTGCTCTGCAGGAAAGTCATTCTAAATTCACATTCTAGCTGGTCAGTTCTTCTCTGAGGGCTCTGGGGTGGTTTCAAGCTCCGTCACAACTAATGTTTCTATAGAGAACTTAACACTAAGAAGAAACAGTAAAAGCAAATAGTTCTGATTTTTTTTTTTTTTTTTTTTTTTTTTTGCAAGTGCTGGACTTCATCTTTGGGATTTCAGTCTGCATTCACTGGGTAATGGTACTATCTCTCAGATCACTTCTCTGCATAATCTCAGAAAACAAACTTAGTCGCAGAATTCTGGGCTATTTTTTTCTCTTAGGGTTTGACACTGGCGAGGGAGTCAAATAAATACAAGGCAATGTGCCAGCGTACTTTGCCATCTGATTGTGCTCACAAGAATATTAAAAACAAAAACTGAAGCCATCTAGCAAAAAAATCTTTTTTTTAATAAAGCAAGAAGGGTTTTTTTCTTTAATGTGAAACAAAAGATGACATTGAAAAATTAGACCTAGTGGAACAATTTAAAGCAACATCGCTTTTAAAAGATGGTCTTCAAGATTTTATTTATTTATTTGTCAGAGAGAGAGAGAGAGAGAGAGAGTGAGCACTGGCAGACAGAGGCAGAGGGAGAAGCAGGCTTCCTGATGAGCAAGGAGCCCGATGTGGGACTCGATCCCAGGACACTGGGATCATGATCTGAGCCGAAGGCAGCTGCTTAACCAACTGAGCCACCCAGGCGTCCCTAAAAGATGGTTTTCTAAGACTTACTCTTGACAAACTGAAATGAGCATGAAGGTGTTTGGGAAAAATGCAAGTTTGTCTTTATAACTATAAAAGATTAATTATACTAAAAGCATCAAACAGGATGAAAAAGTGCATTTAAGTAAATGTCTTGGTTTGCAACTTTAACATTCCATTCACCTGTGAAATAATTTGGTGATTTTCCAATATCATATTATGGATCATTTTAACATTACCAGAATAGTGAACAATGTGCTTTCATAGCATTACCCAAAGAAGTGAAGCATGAAGCAATGACAAGAAAGAAATGATTCAGAGTTTTTTCCAAGTCTTGGAAGCCCTTGAGTTGTTAAGATTTTCTACTCTTTCTCTGTGCTGGAAAAGAGAGGCTGAGCGGGAACTGCACTTCTTTGCAACGGAGACTTCTATAGCTAAAAAGGAAATTGTTACAGTCCAACATCAGATTTAAAAAAAAAATCAAAACAAATAAATGCAACCATCAGTGTTTCAGTTCTCAAAAACGAAAGAAGGGGGTCAAATAACTGTAGGATTGATGGCCTCTTAGCATGACTGTATGGACAAGGCTGAGCAGCACAGAGAGGCTATGTGATTCCATGGCTATGGAAGAATATAGCCTAAATTCCAGGCCTCCTGAGAGTCTCCATGCATTGCTTTTTGTACCTTACAGATTTTTGTTTATATACACATTCTTTTTCATTCAAGTCCTTTTTCACTCCACTAAAATCTGTATAATTTTGGACCACTTTCAACTATTCTGTTAATGTTAAATCAGTAAGGAGTAGTGCCTTCTTCTCTTTAAAGTGAAAGTTCTAAACAAATCAAAGTTTGGAAAGACTGTCTAAACTTCAGTTTTAGCAAATAAATAAAACCACACACAATTCCATTGTTATTTTCCCATTTCACGGTTCAAGGAATTTAGAACTCCAGTGACTCAGAAGATGATTCCCAGGGCACCCTGGCAGTGAGCCGGAGGAGAAAACAGATTGATTCGAGGTGACCCCTTTCCATGTCTATCCCTTTTACATGATATTCATTTTCTTAGCTGCCTTTATCATCTGACATTCCACATAGTGGATTATTTGTTCATTGTTTGTCCCAGAATGTGAGCTTCTTGACAGGTAGAACTTGATGTAATGTTCACTGCTGTGTGCCCAGGACCTGCAGCAATGCATGAAATATAGTGGTTGCTCAATTATTTTGATACAATCATGAATTCGTTACATAGTTAGGTTTTGCGGGGCAGTAGACTAGAAACAGTGGTTGCTTTCAATCCTGTAGCGATTCTGAAGAAACTGAGACTTGGAGAGCCTCACAGTGGTAACTGGCAGCACTGGGTTTATCTGTGTCTAAACGTTTTCCTCCAGCACAGAAGCCCACCTCCCATTCTTCAGACTAAGAAGTTAACTGTAAATTTCAAGATGCTCACCTTCTACTAAACATGTTTCCTTTACCCAGGGGAATGCTATAGCGCTTACAACAAATGCCCCCAAATTATCATCATGTATATGCCATCACAAAGAACTAGAGACTTGGGATCCAGTTTCTGTCCAGACACTGATTTTGATTATAATTTTACTGATAATCCCTTGCAATTACCTGTTAGTCCTATATGTATTAAGTAGATAAGCTCTGAAAGGTGCTCAGTGAAATGATTTTTAAAGAAATCATTCATGCCTTTCCCCGACTGTAACTTCAAATATGTTTTACCTTAATCTCAGATTGATCTATCTTTGGCAGTAGTTCTTGGTCCTAGCTTTAATTTTCTCTGACTCTTATACTCCCTTTCTGGAACACCCTGTCTCAGTTGATTGATGAGAGGCAAACCTAGCTCACTTAGAAGAGCTTGGATATTTTGAAAGAAGCTTCACTCTTTATCAGGGAATGAAAATTAAAACACCCACTAGGCTGACAAAAATTAACCTGTTTGACTAGTGTGGAATATTAGGAATGCTCATACAGTGTTAGGAGAGGTGTCCTCTGAGCAATCATTTAGGGGGATGACTTGGCCATCTCCAGTTAAGGTAAAGATGTACAATTCCTGAAATTCAGTATTCCAGGAAAAACAGTATTCTAGGAAAAAGATGTACAATTCCTGAAATTCAGTATTCCAGGAAAAACTGGAAACAGCCTAAATGTCTCTAAGTGGCAGAATGGATAAATACACTGTAATATGTAAAAATATGATAGAATAAGAAAATAGTATGGGATGCCATTTGTGTACAATTGTGAACATACAAAATAATATCTTATACATATTGGGACATTTGCGTATAGCAAAAGTATGAAAACATGCACAGAAAGAACATACCAATTTCAGTATAGCAATAACCTCTGAGAAACGAGGGGAGGGAAAGGAAGCTGAGGTAGATATAGAACATCAAATTCTGTATCATTTCAGTTCCTTTGAAAAAACAGAAACAGGGGGTGCCTGGGTGGCTCAGTGGGTTAAAGCCTCTGCCTTCAATCCGGGTCATGATTCCAGGGTCCTGGGATCGAGTCCAGCATCGGGCTCTCTGCTCAGCAGGGAGCCTGTTTCCTCCTCTCTCTCTGCCTGCCTCTCTGCCTACTTGTGATCTCTGTCTGTCAAATAAATAAATAAAATCTTAAAAAAAAAAAAGAAACAAATATGGCATTTGTTGTATACAAATGGTACACAAGTAAATATTTGGTACTTTATCCTCTTTTTCTCTATGTTTAGAACACTTTTCAAAATATTTTTTAAAAGAAACATGCATTCTGTTAACATAGTCCAAACACATATAACATCTTAGAATGTTGGTTTACCAGCTTTTAAAGTTCAGATTCATTTACTTTTCTTGATTGAGGCAAATCTACATTATTTCAAAACAAAACCTCATTGAGATATTGATAGGGACAATTTGAATATGCAAACGTATACATCTTTTTAGCAAGCTGCTTATTATCTGGTGATGAGATTATAGTTTCCACCCCAAAACTCAGCTGCTCCCTAAAGGGCTACTGAGACCCATTTCCTGATGACGGTTTTTCCTTTTGGAGATTGGGTAGTGATTCCTGGTCTCCCCGTTAAGGCTCAACAAGGGATAACTATTCACTTCCTGAATAGGTGGAAGATTGACCATTTAATTGGTCTATTGTTTAAGTAGACATTGCCTCACTTTGTCACAAAGTACTGCTTAGGGGTGCCTGGGTGGCTCAGTCGTTAAGCTTCTGCCTGGGGCTCAGGTCATGATCCCAGGGTCCTGGGATGGAGCCCCGCATCACATTGGGCTCCACTTGGCAGGAAGCCTGCTTCTCCCTCTCCCATTCCCCCTGCTTGTGTTCCCTCTCTCACTGTGTCTCTCTCTGCCAAATAAATAAATAAAATCTTAAAAAAAAAAAAGTACTGCTTAAACATTTTGATGGTGTCTCTTGGTTTTAAACCCTCTCCAATTTACTTTATTGTGCTTTGTGTTGGTAGCTAACCAGATGCTAAACTCAGTCACTCAGCTTGCTGAGAGTTAACTTCACATCTGGATCTGGTCAGCCCGAGGCCAAGGGTAAAAGCCAATAGTGAACCAAGGAACAGGACTGCAAGGAAGGCAGATACTGCCAATGCCTGGCTTTTGCCACATTGTAAATACAACTGTCACGTCAAACTCGACAGATAAACAAATCAGAACCAACCAATTCTACCTCAACCTCCTCCTCACCTACCAATGGATCTTTCCTCTGTTTCCCATACCCTCTTAATACAAATATTTTCAGTCACTTAGATTCAAAACCTCAATCTTTTTTGATTCCTCTAGAATCATTCCTCAGCATCCAATTCCTCTCTGAGACTGGTGGTTCTTTCTGAGTATCTCTTGTGTCTGTGAATGTCTCTTCCTTCTCTCTCTTTTTTTTAAAGACTGTTTTTAAAAAGATTTTTTATTTATTTATGTGAGAGGGAGAGAGGGCGTGCAAGCAGGGGTGTGGCAGGCAAAGGGAGAGAGAGAGAGAGAAGCCTGCTCCCCATTGAGCAGGGAGCCCAGTGTGGGCCCAGTTCCATCCCAGAACCCCAGGATTATGACCTGAGCTGAAGGCAGATGCTTAACTGACTGAACCACCCAGGCGCCCTGCTTCTTTCTTCTTTGCTCTCATCCTTACCACTGCCACTCAGGTTCAAGCTCTTACCTGGGCTTCTTTAAATTCCTGTAGCACATATTTTTTAAAGATACTTTTTATTTTTTAATTTAATTTTTGTTTTTTTTTAATTTATTTGAGAAAGAGTACATGTGCTTGAGCATGCAGTAGGGAGGGACAGAGGGAGAGGGAGACAGAATACTTCAAGCAGACTCCACACCGAGAGCAGAGCCCGATGAGGAGCTCTTACCTCAAGACCCCAAGATTGTGACCTGAGCCAGAAGCACGAGTCGGCCACCCAATCAACTAAGCCACCCAGGTGTCCCAAATAGTTTTTCAATGAATTTAAATTGCTTTCACTTGGAGAGTGAATTCTACAATCTCTTGAGAGAACTGAGAATATTCCAGGAAGTAAAATTAAACAAAAACAGAAAAGAGTTGGGAATTTATCTTTTTCAAACTATAATGTTAATTTTCAGTGTCGTTTAAAATGTGGTGGGTCAAGCTCTTCTAAGTCTGGAGTTTATATCTTATCAGAAAAGCTGTTCATTAGAATAAATCTGAGGTTGAAAAAATACTTCATGGAAATTGTATGAGTTGCTCTTTGAAAAAGAAAGAACTTAGCTGGAACTGCCATAGAGAGAATTCCTCCTTTGGGTGTCTTCATTAGGCAACAAAACCTTCGATCAAAACTTTGAAAATCTTTCCCCAGTTCACATGCTTCCCTTTCCAAGATCACCAAAGATGTGCCTAGAATTCCAAACTTCCAATGGGCCAGAAGACCTGAGCACACTTTGATTTTATTTTTGATTTTTGTACTAATTTCTATGTAAACAAGTTTACAAATAACTCTTAAATCTGAAATGATTTTTCCATTCTTCATTCTATTTTTTTTTAAGATTTTTTATTTATTTATTGTCAGAGAGAGAGCACAAGCAGGCAGAGTCGCAGGCAGAGGCAGAGAGAGAAAGCAGGCTCCCCGCTGGATAAGGAGCCCGATGTGGGACTCGATCCCAGGACCCTGGGATCACGACCTGAGCCGAAGGCAGTGGCCTAACCGACTGAGCCACCCAGGCATCCCACTCTTCATTCTATTTTAGCATTAATTTTTTTTCTAGTTCTTCTATTTAAGCTAGTGCACCTCTGCGATAATGTAATTTTCAATAGAATTTAGCTAACGCTGGGTATCTTATCTATGTTAGGGTCTTGGTCAGTTTTATAGTTCTTGGTCTCAAAAATTAAGTTTCAGAATTTCACTCATGTTTATTTCCCTTGATTAAGTTGTTCAGTCCCTTTAAAAAATCTCCAAGATCAGGGGCGCCTGGGTGGCTCAGTTGGTTGAGCACCCCACTCTTGCTTTTGGCTCAGGTCATAATATCGGGATCATGAGATCCTGCTCGCATGGAGCCCCAAGCCGAGCCCTGAATCAGGCTCTGAGCTCGGCAGGAATCTGCTTATCCTCTTCCTCTCCCTCTACCCCCCTGCACTCTGCTAGCATGCTCTCTCTCTAAGATAAATAAATAAATCTTGGGGCATCTGGGTGGCTCAGCTGTTAAGCATCTGCCTGCAGCTCAGGTCATGATCCTGGGTCCAGGGACTGAGTCCCCTGTCAGGTTCCCTGCTCAGAAGGGAGTCTGCTTCTCCCTCCCCCTTTGACCCCACCCTGCTCTCTCTCTCAAATAAATAAATAAAATCTTTTAAATCAATCAATCGATCTTTTAAAAAAAAATCCCCAGTATCTAGTGTCCAAGGGCCACAAAGAGAAGAGGTCATATTTCCCCATGGATCCTCCTGCGTCTGTGTAATCTTATACCAGACGGGCACTGATTCTTCTCCCATGATGCTTCTTCTGCATCAGGCTTCATTGATAAAAGAGTCCTATTTTCGGACTTTTTTTCAAAAGGAAAAGGTAGGAGAAGAGGTAATATATAAAATGTAAAATTACTATTTCTGGATAGTTTTCGATCTTCCTCAAAGAGTTCTTGGGTCTCCATGTCTTGGAACTCTTAAATCATCTGTTGTTCTGGTTAAACTGCTTTCTAGCTCCGTCATTGCTTATAAACCCAGTGCCTTGCATATGGTAGAGACCTAGTATACATTCATCAAATCAACAAGTGATTTAACTTCAGTCTCAATTCTTTCCAAAATTAATTTCTTTGGTACACCTCAAACTGGGTTCTGAGATCAATTTCCTGCCTCTATCTGACCCTTTGATGCCTACAAGCTGTGTCATGGAGGAGAAATTCAGTAACATTGCATATCTGGTGAATGGCCAGTGTTCAAGCACAATCTGGTTGCACCAGAGAGCTAAACCTTGGTAGCTGACCTGCATGAAAAGTAACAAGTACCTGCATAGCAATATCTACCCTCCTAGAAAAGAATAGAACAGCAGCATAGCAGAATTGCATATAACATTCGAATGAAATCGAGAAAGAGGGGTAACTGACATTCCTGAGAAGGAAAAACACCTTGAGACCCGTGGAAAGTCACTTACATGCTCTCAGTGCAAGTTTGTTCATTCCTACCAGCCAACCTGTTCAAGAGGAAGCAAAATGAAGCAAGCGAGGTGATGGATTTGTCTTGTGCAGGAGCTGCCCATTGTGGAGAGGACCACGTGGTGAGCTTGACTTCAGCAAGGGAAAAACTCTGTAGAAGTAGATAGTCATCTTGCAGGGGCATCCAGCTCCAGGATCTACAACAAGGGCCAAAAGTTCCATCAGCACATTCTAATCACTCCACTGTCTAGAAGCCTGGGCAAAAGAGAAGGGCCAGGAAAAACACGAACTATGTAAAGGAAGGTAGAAGAATGGCAGATTACGTCTAAGAATAGGAAAAGAAAAGTCCTACGGCTCATAGACGGCTTGGAGAGTACAGCATCAACAAAGCACTGTCCTGGGCAGAGCGTGATGCTAGTTCCCACTCACTAGCTTAGGAGAAGAGAGCTTCCATGGAATTCTCTGGGCCATGTCATTCCTTACCGGTAGCTACCAAATGATTAAGCAAGGCTGTACGTATTAGGGAAGAATCTAGAGGGGGTGATGAAAATGATCACTTGGGAGAGAGGAAGAAGCCAGGAGGGGCTTGAAGAGCATCAGTTGGCTTCTTGGCACGGAGGTGGGAGAGCTGGGAACAGGGTGAAAGTGTGCCCTGGAGAAAGTATGTGAGAGAGGAGTCCCGGTGAGATGCAGGAAGGACGGGCATGCCCTCTGCCCAGAGCTGGGATAGCTGGGGCTCAACCTGTCTTCTGTTCCATTCTCATCCTTGTGCATCATCTCTTTCAGCAGTTGCTGGACTTTTCTCTGGTTCAGTTCTCCTGCATATTCGACAATTTTTCTTTCTTTTTTTTTAAGATGTTATTTATTATTTGTTTACTTATTTATGTATTTATGTATGTATTTATTTTTAGGGATTTATTTATTTATTTATTTGACAGGCAGAGATCACAAGTAGGCAGAGAGGCAGGCAGAGAGAGAGAGGAGGAAGCAGGCTCCCCGCTGAGCAGAGAGCCCAATGCGGGGCTCGATCCCAGGACCCTGAGATCATGACCTGAGCGAAGGCAGAGGCTTTAACCCACTGAGCCATCCAGGCACCCCTATGTATTTATTTATTTGAGAGAGATTGAGATCATGCCCAGGAATAGGAGCAGAGGGAGAGGGAGAAGCAGACCCCCCCCCAGCAGGGGGCCCAATGCTGGGCGTGATCCCAGGACCCTGGGAACATGACCTGAGCTGAAGGCAGACACTTAATCAACTGACCCACTCACGCGCCCCATTCTTACCCTAATGTTTTTTGCAGGTCTGTCATTGCAAGAGGCCAGCTGGGTCCAAAATAATGTAGGTAAAGTAATAAAGGTGGGATGGGAAAGTCATTCTATTCCCCCCAGGCGATAATGTGATATTCTCAAAAACCTTGTTTACATGTTATTTCACAAAAGGTTGGTTCAAAATAAATAACTGAATAAAGAAGGCAATAGAAGGGGATTTTAGAAAAAAAGAGTTCATTTTTATCACCTAAATATATACCTATATTTACTAAAACTCATGTCCTTTTTCATGTTGAACTTCATTACGGTAGCAAGGTGGCATTCAGAACAGAGAAGTATGTCTTACTGTCCTAAAAGTTGCCTGTCCAGTCTTGCTGCTTTTAAAAGTTGCAGAGAATCATACTCTGTGAGTTCAAATACTTCCTTTTATGCTGAATAAATAAACTTGCTTCCAACTCAGGATGAGCAGATAGTTCCAAACACTAAACACTGCATGGCATTCAGCGTGAAAGTCTTGAATGTGATTTCTAAAATGAGTGGTTAGAACATTCTAAACCTTTAAAAGGGGGGGGGGGGCACAAATTTATCATGTAGTTTTTGGTCCAAGTGATATTCATGCGTATATAATATTCTCTATCTTTTTATGTTCATATGCATATAACTTGTTATGTCACTTAGTAAAATAACAAAGTTTTATTCAGTAAAGTGTCACTGGGGCATCCAGAATTCAGCCAGGGCATCAGGTAACCAGATCTGGGAGGAGGTAGGATGAAGCTCAGAGATTTCAAACATCACCCATTTCACATTCTGGCTGGAGGGCAATCCTGAATTCCACAGAGGGGAGCACTCTATGTAAAAGGTTGTGAGGGACCCTTGGCCCTCAAAGGCCTTAGGCTTCTTCCACTCATTTTATGGGGGAGTAAACTGAGGCACAGATGTCTGGAAGATGAGTAGCCATTCTTGGTTTTATGCTTTTTCTGCCGGACAGAAGTTTCTCTTAGCAAAAGAAGGGAATCAGATAGGCTAAGAATCTTGCCAAAGGTCATTCAGGGCTTTGTTCCAAGTTCTAAATGTTGTTGGCTTGAAGATTCACCTGGAACATTCCTGACAAATGACTGGGAGGCAAAAGTCTCCTCTAGAATTAAGTGCTGCCTCTCCAGAGAAATTTTCCTGCCAAAGCTTTGCATTTTAGCTTTATTTTTTAATTAATTGATATTATTATTATTATTATTATTATTATTATTTTAGCTTGGAAGAGGAGAAAAAAGACAAAAAAGAGAATTGAACTATTTTTTTTTTCAGGGTCAAGGCACGTATCTGAGGTATAAAGAGGCTGACAATATGGCACTTGGCTCTTGGCTTAAATGGGTTTTATTGATCATGAAGGGCCTCCCGCCTGTTAAATCATTTTCTGTTATGCACGAGAGCTGGCAAGAACAGTGTCTCAGTGGCCCTCTGTATGGTCCTGGGCAGTCTCCTCCTTCACTCTTCCACTATTTCCTAGTAGCCAAAGGAGGCCCATGGATTTTATTTAGCTCGTACTCTGCAGTACATAGTTTGTAAATAATTAAATTAGTTGCCAACATATAAAAAATAACTAGTTATGGTTTTTCCCTTCTCCTTAAAAAAAAAAAAAGGGCCAAAGCTGTCCAGTGGGGGCCACAATCTCATGGAGCAGCAATGGCTGGGAGTGGTTGGCGACTGCCTCTTTCAGTGGGACACGGACCCCCATTCAGCCAGAACCCAGAGGCCCTGCTACCCCCCTGGGCTACGTGCCCAGTCTTGTCCTGCCTTGCAACCTTTCTCCTCCCCCACTTTTATCGGCACAAATGTCTATTGAGAACCCGGTGCTGCAGCTTTTTCTGACCCACCTGTGCATTCAGACTCCCCCTGCAGAGTTCCACCCGCTCTCTCAAAGCCCTTCAGTCTCCCAGCTGGCATCGACACGCTGGACGGTCTTACCTGCCGATCAGCACACAGCTTAAATCTTACACTCTCAAATGACGCTTGTTCATCCTCATAGGGTTTTCTGGACCTAGCAGAAAGAGTACAGTGAGGTGAATTTTAGATCAGGTAACAGGCCAAGCGGAGAGAGACTTTTGTGCAGGAGATCTGGCTGTTGTGCCAGCCTCAGGCATGTGGGGGTAGGGGGTGGGGTGCCATCCCTTCTTGAGAGCAGGACCCACCCAATATTTGAGAACTATGATAAGGTGGGAGGGTAGAGGAGGGGTTATATCCCTCTCTGGGCCCATCTCAGGCAAGGAGAGAAGGGCTCCCCAGCCCCACAACCACCTCCTGAGGTCCCCTCCAAGGAACTTCAATAAGGGCCTCCTTCTGGGGCCAGGCCAGCCTTGACCGGAGATCAGCTAGTGAGGAGCCTGTCAGAATCACCTGTGACTCTGGCAGGGCACCAGGCCTCCTGGCAAACGACCAGGCACTGCTGGGGGAAATTCTCCCTTGCCCTGCAGGGATAACTCCAAGATCAAACAAGGCTGGAGGGCTGCCAAGGTGAGGACAGGCATGAGCTGCCACAGCCCAGAGAGAAAGGGGGCTCTTTAACTTACATTTTCCCCCACTGCCTCGTCCCCGCCTTCATGGCTGGCCCTCTGTAGTTTCTGTACTATGATCCCTAGCCCAGCAGCTGGTTCAGTTCCTACAGCTTTTCCTTCTCCTTCTCCAAACATCTTGCTTTAGGAAGTACTTAACAAGTCTTGTGTTTAAACAAGAACACAGCTGGGGTCTGGGAACCCTAAGGAACAATAGGCAGGGAGCAATGACCTTTCTCCTGGTCCCTCAGTCTTAGTTCACAGCCCAGAAGTTACTGTATGAAAAATCACACTGCAAGGGGCTGCGAGAGAAGGAAGGAGAGGAAAGAGAGAGACAGAGACAGCAAACACGGAGTTTGGAAATAGGTTCTTAGAGCTAACATGTCCCTGGCAAACCTCGCTGATTTCCCTAAGCTGCAAGAACAGGAAATTCACAGAGCTGTGTGTCAGCTTATATCATAGATTATCACTCTGCACTCAGGGATTCATAGTCGGATTTAGATCCCGGAGAAAAAAACTGTGATAGGAAAACTGAGAGCATGCACCTCAATGCTTCAGAATAAAACCGATGACTTGTGTAAGTGTGGCCATTTTGATTCTATGGAAACTACTGGGCATCAGAAATGACTGGCATGACGTCAGAGCGTATTTATTGAGCAGCTGGTAAGTGCATGACTTCTGCTCTCCAGGAATTCATATGTAGTCTCCCTGGCTTCAGAAAGCATGGCTTTTGGAAAGGTTTAATAAGAAAATGTTAACCAAGTAGACACGACAGCATGGTAACGAGGACACGTCTTAGCAAAAACCAGCGTTAAGAGTTTTTAGGACAGAGAGAAAGTAAGTTCCTTCAGGGAAGGTTTTGCTGAAGTTGGCTTTTGCAGTGTTTTACCGTCTGCACAAACCCAATGTTTGGTCAGACAGGAACTGTGTCTCATTTCTAGCATCTAGAACATGTTGACACAGAGTGTGTGTGCTCACTGAATGAATGAATGAGGAAATGAATGAATTCAGGGAAAGAAAGCAAAGAGTCCCACTGTTTTCAGGCATTCCACTGAGGCACACTCCCCAGTAGAAGTAGGGAATGATCAGAGTCACCAGCCCTCCCGGAGCTGCCAAGCCCTCACTCTTGGTGAGTCTCCCTCCTGGGAGCAAGACTAGAATAACAATTACACTACTTGCAGCTGTGTGACTGGGCAAGTCTGCGTGTCCCTCGAGCCACTGTGCCATCATCTGCCAAGCAATACCTATTTCACAGGATTGTGGGAACGTCAAAAAAGAAAACATGGAACAGCTCTTAGCAAAATGCTAAAAGGAATATAGTAAATGGACCCTGGTTTCGTACAATTCAGTCTAATTTGCATGGAAGAAAATTGCCCACTCAAACCACCGTCAAGCCAGTCTTCACAGTGAGTGACGGCCATCTAAGTATCCACCATCTTGCTGTCCCTGGAGGATAAGAATGACATCAGCTTATAAGGTTACAGTGAGGATTACCTGTGATAATGTATGGTAAACCCTTAGCAGTGTGGGTAGCACACTATGGGCACTCAAAGATGTATTGGTGCTAATGGAACTTATAGAAATCCCACAAGGTAATTGTTTTAGTTTGGGGTTTTCCAGAGAAACAAAGCCAGTAGGATATATATACACACAAGGAAATATTTATTTTAAGGAATTTGCTCATGTGAGGAAAGCTGGCAAGTCCAAACTTGGCAGAGTATGCTGGCAGCGTGGAGACCGAGGGAAGAGCTGATGTTGCAGGGTGCCTGTCTATCCATACCTTCAACCGTTTTGGATGAGGCCCTTCCACATCATAGAGGGCAATCTGCTTTACTTGAGGCCACCAATTTAAAAGTTAATCTCAGGGGCGCCTGGGTGGCTCAGTGGGTTAAAGCCTCTGCCTTCAGCTCTGGTCATGATCCCAGGGTCCTGGGATCGAGCCCCATATCGGGCTCTCTGCTCAGCGGGGAGCCTGCTTCTTCCTCTCTCTCTCTCTGCCTACTTGTGATCTCTGTCTGTCAAATAAATAAATAAAATCTTAAGAAAAAAAGTTAATATCATCCAAAAACACTCTCACAGAAACATCCAGAATAATATTTGACCAAATATCTGGCACTGTGGCCCAGCCAAGTTCACACATAAAATTAACTATCACCGTAGACTTTACTAGCCCTATTTTAAAGATAAGAACCCTAAGGGTCTGGGAGGTTAGGACCATTATACCCAGGTAGTAATTTCAAAAGCTAAGATTCATGGGCTGGGGTAAGTGAGGGCCCAGCACAGTGCCTGGCTCACCACAGTCCCTCAGGGTTTGCTGAATGCATTTATGTCTCAGAGTCCCCATTCTTATCCCGACACTGGATCCTCAAGAGATAGGACACAGGGAAAGATGATTTTTCTTGAGGAAGAGACAGGAGGGAAAAGAAGGAAATGGGAGGTTGTTTGGCAGACTTCGGAGAATGCTGCCGAGTTGTGGAGTGAGATGAAGTGGAGGTGGGGACCTGAGCAGTGGCTCTTAGTAGGGTTGTGGGGGAAAACATAGGAAGAGAGGCAAGGTGACAAGGACAGACCTGTGCCCTGAACTCAGGGCACTTGTTCGAGGCTGCTCCAGACCAGGTGGCCAGAGTTAGGCTGAGTAGGTGAAATGTGAGACCTCAAACAAGAAAGAGGCTGCCTAGATGGAAGTATCTGAGGCAGCATCTGGGGAGAAGACCAAGGCCTCAGGCAGGCAAGAGATGGCAAGGCCCAGAGGGGACAGATTTTGGAGGCTGGGCAGCTTGGATTTCCTTCTAGAGGAGATGAGAAGCCATGGTGGGGGTGGGGGCGGGGTTTAGCCAGGAATGACATTATCTGGTCACCCTACTTGTCAGGGAGCTGAGAGGTCAGTCTCTTCAGATTTTATTGCTCACTGAAGATCCGGTTTCTAGTGGCTGCCCTTGAACCTGAGTACAGGCTCTTCGCAAATAAATACTTGAAAAGTTACTCAATTTAAAGTCTAAATATTAAAAGAGGAAGACTCTTCCCAACCCACTGTGGCATTCTTCTGCTTCCTGCTTCCCTCTGGCTTCTGAAGGCCCATGAAGGAGCGAAGGGCACAGAGCTTCCGGGATTCCTTCAGTCCTCGACTGCCCACCACTCCATGGGCCTGGGGCTGGGCACTGGGTATGATAGTGGCCAAGAGGATTGCTGGTCCAGGACAAATGACAGAAGCGAAAAAGAAAGAAGTGGCTGGACCTTCTGGGGAGGGCACAACATGGGGCTGAAATCAGCACTGTCAATTTAAAAACTTAAAAACCCCACAGCCAGAGCCAACTCTGTGCCTGGGGAGTAGAGACGGCAAGTCGAATTGATTTCACTAACGCAATGCCAAGTAAGGCTGTAGGAAGCAAATTGGAGATAAATGTGCGTGAAGGAGAAACAGAGGCACCCCATTGTTTAGAGTTCCCTGGGGACAGAATGGAGTCCTTCCTATCTATAAAGAACCACTTGATTTAGCTCTTCAAACCCAGGATCACTGAAGGAAAAAAGACTCAACACCAAAATAAGAACATACGAGGGAACTATAGCATTCAACTTCAAAGGGGCTACATGTGAGTTTCTCGTTCCATAGAAAGCCCATGGGTTCCTGAGTGAAGAGAAGAGCTGAGTCTGAACTGCCTTTGGCTGTGATCCCAGTGAAGTACACAACGTATGCCAGCTCCATTTCCCTTGTCTGTAAATTCCCCTCTGCAGCTTGGGGACCTCCTGGGGTAATGCCCTCAAAGTCTGGTGGGCCACTGCGCTCTGGATTTAAGGCGCAAGTGGGGAGAAGCAGCCCTCCTCTCAGCTTCACAAGGTGAGCTCTGGCAGAAGACCCAGACCTTTTGAGAGGAGGACGTGGGCAGATTCCCAGGATGGGGGGGGGTGCCTGGGGGAGAACCCACTTTATGAGGCTTCCTCAGTCAGCAGCTGCTGCCAGGAAGTAAGAAACCCCACTAAAAATAAACGAAATCCTGGCCCGCAGAACTGGAGTCCTTTGAGACACCAGATTGAGAGGATTTCCCTTTGAAACTTAACAAAATTTAGCTGAAGGCAGATTAAAAAAAAAAAGTATTACCCCCAACAGGGGGATGGTGAGTATAAATTTAACTAAGATACATCCCACTTCCTTTCATGGGGCTGCATGAAATACCTTAATAAGAAATGCTCTAAAATTCTTATGATGGGTATAGAGGTGGGGGATCCTGGTAAATGGCCTCACTGGACGCACTGGAGGGTTCAGTCATCGAATTGGACCTGACCTCAGAGCACAGGAGGAGACCGCCTGCAGAGGGCTCTGCTTTATGCTGTCTTCTTTGACCCTCACAGTAACTCCATGAACTCCATGGTTTTTCTTCCCTCATTTCATGGAAGAGGAAACAAAAGCTCAGACAAGTGTCCAAGGTCAACTTCTTAAATGTAGAGCCAGGACAAAAATTTGATTCTACTTACTGCTCACTCTGCTCTTTCATCACACCAATGTCAAAAATACAGGTTCCTGGGGCACCTGGGTGGCTCAGTCAGTTAAGTGTCTGCCTTCAGCTCAGGTCACGATCTCAGGGTCCTGGGATCGAGTCCCACATGTCAGGGGCTCCTGCTCAGCAGGGAGCCTTCTTCTCTCTCTCCCTCTACCTCTCCCCCTGCTTGTGCATGCTCTCTCTCAAATAGATAAATAAAATCTTAAAAAAAAAAATACAGGTTCCATGGCCCTAAATCCCAGAAATCGATGGGGCCAGAAATTTTTTTTTTAAGTGTTGGGCCACTTGTACAACCCCTACACTAAACAGTACAGAGTATTTATTAACTTTGAGTTTTTTGCAAATGAACAGAAATGGGCAGCTAAAAATAAAAGTTCCACTTTGAAAGTGCATGAAACAGAAAGGCTGCTTCTGATGAGGAAGATCGCCTGGAACACGCAGGAAAACACGGTGTCAGTCAGCACACATCGCACGAAGACCGCTAATGTCATAAGCAGTGTGCTGGAGGCTGACCACTGTTCTGAGCGTGTTCACACACACTTTGATTTAAGCCTCACAATCACCCTTCCAGGTTAGACAATCTGCATTTTACAGATGAGAACCCCGAAGCACAGAGTCACTTAGCTGAGGCCAACTATGTGTTCAAGGTGGTCCCACCAAATGAAAGAGCTAATTCACCAACTGGTTAAAGGACTCGGGAGGACCCAGGAAAACGATCAGCTGCCAGGAGGTAAAAGGCAGGGCAGGGCTCCTGGGTCCTGAGTCGAGGAAGACCTGAGGTACTTGCACACCTGTGGCTGCATCCTTCGATTCATCCCAGGAGCCAAGGCGGCCTCACCCGTGTCTCATGGTCATCCTCCCACACGCTCTACATCGTATGCCCTTTGGTTTCTTCCAGAGCCTTCACACCATTGACTCTGGGCCCCTTTCCTTTTTTGTCCTTCAACTTTTCTTCTACTGGGGCTCTCTCAATTATCTGTGACTAAGATCCATCATGCTCTATCTTTACTAGGCTCTAGTCGCTAGAGACTGTACTGTCTAGTGTCTAGCTCTAGAAGTGGCTCTACAAGCGGCTCCTGCTCTGTATCTCCTACAACTGATCTCATGCCTCACCCCCCTCCCAGCTTGCCTGTATTTCCAGTGATCACCAATTTGGTTAATGACATCAGCATCCATTTGGCTCCCTAGACCAGAAATCTAGGCATCATTCTTGATCCCTCCTTCTCTGTCCCTTTGTCTTCCAATTCACTGCTGAGTCTTGCAGACTGTACCCTGTAATCATTCCTCAAATTCCCTCACTTCTCTCCACTGTCAACACTTCCAGCATGGTGCTGTCTGGACTGCTCTCTGCTCTTCTAGTTTTTGTACCCTCCCCTACCTCTCATTCATTAGTTCGCCACACAGCAGCCACTGTGACCTTTTCAAATACAAAGCTGGTCCTGGCACTCCCCTGCTTAAAATCCTGCAGTGCCTCTGTATTACTCCTAAGTTAAAGTCTCAACTCCATATTATAGGACACAGATCTTTGGTGATATGATCCTGCTCACCTGTGTGGACTCATTTCGCCCTCTCCCTAGAAGCCTCTACTCTGCCACCACTCATTCCAACCTATCCTCCCTCACCAGAATCACTCTGGATCTCACCTGCCCAGGACACCTCCTCTGATCTCTCTTACCTGCTTAGACCCAATGCTTACACCTGATCGATGTGTCCCATCACATCATAGTTGTTCCCTGTCTATAATGCTAACTAATGCACAGCTCCTGCTCTTGAGAACAGGGACTGTGTTGTAACTCCCTGTGCTAATTCGTCACTCCGTGTCTGGGACTCAGTGGAGGCTCAACAAACACAGGTTGAATGAATAAATGACCTAGCAAGGCCATAGGGAGTGACCAGAAGCTGATAAGAAGGACTTCGGGGCTCAGAGTACAAAATACTTTCCCCCTTTAGGGGCCAGCCTGGGAGCAAACACGGACTAAAGAACCAAGAGTTGCTGAACATAGGTACTGTGCTAACCTCCGTGCTAGGTGTTTGCTGTTAATTATTTTCTCTTAACACTCGCAGTAATCTTAGAAGATAGATACTGGTTTTGTTCTCATTGAGCAGATGAGGAAACTGAGGCTCAGATACGTTAAATAACTCACTGAAAATCCCCCAGTGGTGATGCTAAGATTCCAACCCTTGTCTAGACACATAAGGCAACCCTCCTGTTACAATGTAGTTTCACGGTTTCCTTCCCCAGCCGCCTCCACCTACAACTCACCTGGAATCTTTAGGGAGTGGCCTCTGACTCCACGTGCAGAGCCAACCCGAGGAAATGCTTTGGAGGAAGGACAGATCGCCTTCCAGGGCCGGCCCCCTCATGCTGGAAGCCTGGGTGCCTTTGCTCAGCATCTTCCCAAACACAATTCTGTCATCTTGGAATCGGAGAGTTGGGAAGGACCTTTGAAATCATCTCATCCAGTTCCCTCATTTGACAAACAGAGGGGCTGTGGCCATTGGCCACGGCGATGCAGTTTGTGGCCAAGGCAAGGTGGAGTCACTGGGTCCCTTGGCTCTCTTGCTGACCTGGCCATGCTTTGCCCTTCTGGTGCCTGATTTTGCTTATTCGAGTCTCTGAGGCAAACAGCCCTCTTAAAACTTCCAACTGCAGCTCGTTTTGTCAGAGAAAGAATTTCAACTTCCTGGACAGCCAGATGTCATGACAACAGTGGGCCTGAACCTGCTGGAACAAGGAAGTTCGGCAGAGCCAGGGAGCTCGGGTAAGATGGGATCTCAATAGGGGGAGACCCCGGGGAGGAACACAGCTAGGGCGCATTCCCAGCAGGGCCTTCCTCTCTCAGATGCCGAGAGAAGGTCAGGGGCCTCACATAGTTCTGCTGAACACGTAACAGATACTCGGAACTGGAGAGTGTCTGTAGAACTGTCAGAACTGTAGGCCCTCAAACACCTACAATCCAGAAGCAGAGAGATATGAGTACAGATATGAGACGGTATGAAAACAGGTCAAGGAGGGACGCCTGGGTGGCTCAGTCGGTTAAGCGGCTGCCTTCGGCTCAGGTCATGATCCCAGCGTCTTGGGATCGAGCCCTGCTTCCAGCTCCTTGCTCTGCAGGGAGCCTGCTTCTCTCTCTGCCTGCCTGTGCTCTCTCAATCTCTCTCTCTCTGACAAATAAATAAATAACATATTTAAAAACAAACAAACAAACAAACAAACAGAAAACAGGCCAGGGAGGGCACCGAGAATTTTGCCTTGGAGAGAAGGCAGGTTTCCTGGAGGAAGGGGCTCCAAGCTGGGCTTGAGGGGCACAGACAGCATGGAGCACTGGGTGTCATATACACAAACAACGAATCATGGAAACTACATCAATAACTAATGATGTACTGTATGGTGATTAACATAACATAATAAAAAAAGAAAATGGCAAGCCAAAAAAAAAATTGCAGAAGAGGAAGGGGGCAATTTCAGACAGAGGGAAGGCCAAGGACAGACTTTGAGGGTCTGGGAGGGATGAGTGTGTAAAGGAGAGCCGTGTTTCTCAAAGGGTCCTACGTGGACCAGCAGCATGAGCATCCCCTGGAAAAGTCTGGAAGGCCCGTCATTGGGCCCCATCCAGCCCTAGTGGGTCAGCCCTGTTGGAGATGGGCCCAGCAATCTGAACTTAGAGGGGCTTCCCAGTGTTCTGGCCCCCCATCATGTTAGAGCCCACTGAACCAGATTGTCCCTAATGGGAAGTCCACTGCATTCTTGCTCTTGTGGAAGGGCTTTGGGACATCAGGGACAGGTGCACACAGAGCATGCTGCTGTCCTCTGGTTCCTTCCTTCAATGCCCCCTGGGCTCCAGTCCTTCTTGACTTTACTTAAGCATCAGAATCTGCACTTTGTACATTATAGGGACACCTCCCTCCCTCTTCTCTGTGAGGCACCAGAGGGCGGGACTGAGGCACCTGAGATGCTCAGTGCCGAGAAAGCCAATATTATGTCTACTGTGTCTCCAGACACCTTGTTATGCCTACCATGCCCCGTGAGGCTTTCTTCTTGGCCTTCTTGCCTTCTTAACGTCCCTAATAACACAAATGTCACTCTTTCGCATGGACCTGCCCTGGCACCTTACTTGAATTGACCCCCACCCCCACCTCTTGCTCCCTGCACTCCCTGTACCTGGGTCCGGCTTGGTTTCTCTCCATCACATTAACTGACATCTATCCTATGTCTCCCCTTTTCAGTTGGTTTCTTGTCAGTCTTCCTCACCCCCAGTGGAAAGTGATGTTCAGGAACCCTGAGACTTGTGTTGTGTTTTCCCTGTTCTGCTCTCCATGCCAGGATGGAGTCCAGCACACAGGCTCCCGCACCCGATGAATGAATGGTTTCTACCATGTCACTCTGCATGTGTGTCTTCAGTTACAGTTGACTGAGATGGGAATTGACCCCTAACCCAACGGCAGCCTCACACTGGTTGGCCAGTAGCCAAAGTCTGGCTGAGAACTTTGTTGTGTTGACAGGCTGAACCCATCAGACCCCACTGTTGGAGAGTCTGCGAGGTATGGACAGGGAAAAGGACAGTAGGATGGTACTAAAGAGGGGCCACAGAAAATACAGCAGAAGCTTGTGGTAGAGAGGAGGGCTGTAGAGAGAATTACTCAGCAGGAACAAACAGAGATAGGGAAAACCTGAGTCAACCCAATGGAGGAGAAACCTCAGTCTCAGAAATTCAGAGAAGGACGCTGGAACTGGGGTTGATCTATTTCAGGGGCTCTACTATCCAGAATGATGTCCTGGGGGAGCCCCACAAGGCCCAGATGTTTGGCTGGGTCCTTCTTCCTTAGTTCTCTGCACATCCTAAAAACAGCTCACTGTTGGCTAACCCACCGGAGGCGGTCTCCGGATCCTTCCGCCAAGGCACCTGACAACACCGGCTGGAGTGCCAGCACACCTCTTGCCCTGGCAGGGGCTCCCAGCACCTGGTCCCTGCCGGCTCTCACTGCTGGAGGGAAGGCACCTGCCCTGGGCGAAACTGCCAAGGGTGGGGCTGGGGTAGATGCCCTCATCCACTCCAGGCAGCGATGCTCAGTGGAGGCTGTGCCTTTAAAGCCTAGGGATCCCGTCGGGCAACCTGGGCACTTCCACTTTAAATGCGTCCTTCCCCTTTACGACTGTGCAGGGAGAAGGTCAGAGGGAGGCCTTGTTACTGAGCCAAGTCGGCAAACAGAATCCCATGTTTGATGTTCCAGGGTGGGCCTGCCGCAGCCACTCTGAGGCAAGGATGGGGGTGAGGCGGGATCAGAGTGTGGGTGGCGTGCAGGTGGGGGAACATTACCTCCGCCCCCTACTTGTTGCTTGCTTGATTCACCACAGGGCCCGGCCCCTCCCTGGTTGACTGCCAGCCCTTTCCTCTCCGAGTCACTTCCCAAGGATGTACCTGGAAATTGTCCCATCAGTCCAGATATAAGACCAATTTTTCTAAAGTTGCTAATGCAACTCTAAAATATTTTATTTCGGTTCTGCTCAACATTGAGATTGTTGGGGTTCATACCTTTTTCTTCCTTCTAAAAAATTATTGATTGATTGATTGATTGATTTAAGAGAGAGCGAGAGCGAGCATTACCTGGAGGGGCAGAGGGAGAAGGAGAGAGAATCTCCAGCAGACTCCCCCGTTGAACGTGGAGCCCAACTCAGAGCTCAACCCCATGACTCTGAGGACATAACCCGAGCCAAAACCAGGAATCAGACACTCAACCAACTGTGCCACCCAGGCACCCCCATACCTTTTTCTTAACTGAAAAACATTCTGTTCAGATAGCATGGTAACAAAAGTTCATGCATTCTGTGAATACTTATTAAGTTCCATTAAGCGTTAGGAGCTAGATCAGATATTGAGGGAACAGCAGTGACAACACAGAAACACTTACACACTGTTGGTGGGAATGCAACTGGGGGCAGCCACTATAGAAAACACTATAATGGGTCCTCAAAAAATTAAAAATAGAACTACCCTATGATCCAGCAATTCTACTTCTCGGTATTTATCCAAAGAAAACAAAAACACCCCCATGTTCTCTGTATCAGTAGCAACAGCTAAGATATGGAAACAACCTAAGTGTCCACTGATCGGTGAATGGATAAGAAAACGTGGTACCTACACAGTTGCATGCGTGCACACACACACACACACACACACGGAATATTATCCAGCCATTTTGGAAATCTTGCCATTTGTGACAACATAGATGAACTTGAGGGCATTATGCTAAGTGAAGCAAGTCAGACAGAGAAAGACAAATGCTATATGATCCCACTTATTTGTGGACTCTAAAACAAGACAAAAACAAACCCAAAAAACCCCTGGGCTCCTAGATACGGAGAACACATTGGTGCTTGCTGGAGTGGTGGTGGGGTTGGGGCAAAGAGATGAAGAAGGTCAAAAGGCACAAACTTCCAGTTACTAAACAGTAAGTCAGGGGCACCTGGGTGGCTCAGTGGGTTAAGTCTCTGCCTTCGGCTCAGGTCATGATCTCAGGGTCCTGGGATCGAGCCCGGCATTGGGCTCTCTGCTCAGCGGGGAGTCTGTTTCCTCCTCTCTCTTTCTGCCTGCCTCTCTACCTACTTGTGATCTTTGTAAAATAAATAAATAAATAAAATCTTAAAACAGTAAGTCACGAGGATTTAATGTACAGACGGTGACTAGACACTACAGCATATTTGAAAGTCGCCGAGAGAGAAAATCATGAAAGTTCTCATCACAAGGAAAAACGTTCTGTTATTGTGTGGTGACAGATGTTAACTAGATTTATTATGGTGATCATTTTGCACTATGTACAAATAACAAGTCAGTATGTTGCATACCTGAAGCTTATAGGTTACACGTCAATTATACCTCAGAAAATAATAAATCATAAACATTGCTACAGAAGTTTTTAAGCACTGGCTTATCTTTATGTAAAGAGAGGGAAACATCATTTCCACTTACCCATAATGCAGAAGTGAGTGTCTCAATGGAAATGGTGAAAAGTAACTTCACGCACTGATCTTTAATTAAATATAATTAATTGCCTACTTACCAAAATGGTCTTCAGCCTTCTTGGCAAACTCTTAGTTACTTTAGTTAGCATTAGACTCAGCTGAAAATCACGGGGAATTCCATCATCATTAGGAAGTCAAGCTCCTTCTAGCTTCTTGCTCTGCCATCCTCAATTTGGCTTCTGCGCCCTGTCTGAAATGACTGCTTGAGATCCAGACATCATGCCCATGTTCTAGGCAGCCTGATCTGTCTGGAGATTACACATGATACTTCTACTTACATGCCCCTGAGTAGAACTGAGACACATGCCTCGTTCTGGCTATAAGGAAAGTTGAGAAATGTGGTACTTACTCTGCGGCCGTGTATTTAGCTAAAAACAAGTCATCTATTACTAAAGTAGAAGAAAACAGATACAGGGCCACTGGAAGTGGCAGTTAGTTTGGATTATACAAATATTCAGAAGGAAATGCTTTTTTATGTTCTAATAATGATAATGACTTTCTTAAAAAGGTCAAGTGGCTCTCATTTATTACTCTAGGGCACAGCATTGTCACTGTCAAAATGGAGAATAATTTCCCTCAGGGAGACAATACTCAGCCAGAGACATAGAGGAATGGATTTCCAGAACAGAGTCAGGGCCCATGTCTAGCTGGCTTAGCATCAGCGGTCAGAAGGAACACAGCCTCTCCTCCCAGCACCAGCAGCTCAGGTCACCTGCTTCTTATCTCTTGGAATCGGGACAAATCATGAGTTTGGATGAGTTGAAACTCAAGCTTTGGGAAATTTAAAGGAGCCTATAGTGTTTAAAATCAAATGAACATATTAGGGTAATGAAACACATATATGTCTTCCAGAAGGTGGAGGGGCTAATCCCTACTCCATTTGCTGGGCACCAACCTCACAGGGTGGGCTAGAGCTGTGTGTTTCCTATAATAGAATTGATTCCATGGAAAATGGAAGTGAGTGGGTACACAGTCTCTCCTTAGGTCTCCTGTCGGCAGCTCCCATGATATTCGATAAACTTCTATCTCTTTTGTCCTGCCTTGGGTGAATCCCTTCACAGCCCGTGCCACCGGCTCCCACCCAATCGGGTCGCCCCATGTTTGGTGGCCTTCATGGGGAGCCTCTGCCAGCCTGGGACTCTCCCAGGATTCTCCGGGAATTTCTTCGGACTTTCACTCGGTGGACCGACTCCAGGACTCCTCGGGGAACTGTGACCTCTGGCTGAGGTTACTCCACCAGGGAGGATCCGAAGTTCCAGGGGGAACCAGCCAAACCACCCCCGCCTGAAATGATGAGGGCCATTCCCTCCCTCCCCTTTCTATTTTCCGAACTTGAGCCTAGTAGTCCTCAGACACTTCAGTGTGATATGGAGTTCTGACAGCGAAGAGTGGGACTGCTCATGCAGATGAGGGCAAAGGGCCCCTTTCCTCTCCTCTCCCACTCTGCTCCCCCTGAGGCCTCTTCCGTTCCTAGTGTGCAGCACAACTGACAGCAGAAACTCATTGGGGCGAATCTGCACATGTTGCAGACTCATTTGGGCCCCTTCCTGGTGCTGGCTGGTTCTCAGCTACCTTGCTTCTTTCAGCCCCCTCCCCTTTCTTCTTTGTTTCTGCCCATCCAGCCGCAACCTTGATTTAAGGGCAAAATACCTTCCCACGTGTCTGAGTGAACCCATCAATTCCATATAGGAATGATGACTCAGCAAGGATTTCAGCCCATACCAGTGGAGGGTCCCCTCCCCCTAAATCCCATGGACCTGGCCACCAAGGAATTTCACTCAAAGGGCCCGCCAGCACATTCATACAATACCATGCTCTGGTAGGTAACAGCACAGAACACCTGATGGACCAAGTTTAGGGAGGGACAGTGCACCCCCACCTCCAGCCAGCATGAAGCCGCTCCTGAAGACCAGACCTCTGCCCGAATGCCAGAGATTTGTCATTGCAGCTCTGGGGTGGGGGGGCGGAGATGCAGACACCGCTTTTAGGCAACAGGGTTGAGCAATGGAAATCTGAGGAAGGTAAAAGGGCCCCCAGCAACCAACCACCAGGCTCAACCCAAACAGGCTCATTAAGCCACAGGCTCTAACTGACCCACGGGCTACCTGTGACCAGGCACCGTTACCAAGAAGGAAAATTCCACATGTCCCCAAACTCCCGTGCTCTGCCATATAACTGTGCCCCCTCATCACTGCCTCGTGGTGCACATCTCTCCTTTGCCATCCTGCCTGCTGTTCCTTTGCAGTGCATTAATAAACTTCTTTCTCCTCTAAAAAAGAAAAAGAAAAAGAAGCGGTCAGAATTAAAATCACACCTTCAGTTGTTAGTGAAATGCGGCTTTTAAATGAATCCTACTTTTCCCCAGCTTCAACTCTAATGTGAAAACTGAGTCATTCATTTGTTCATTCACTAGGTCAAACGTTGCTCAGGCGTGTCTGAGCGTTTGCTGGGTATACAGAGATGGCTTTGAAAAACTTAGCCAATTCTGACAGATTTGCAGGCACCCATGGTTTCTAACAACACGATATGTTTCTCAGCTCTTTATTCAGTCAAGAGGATGGTACACGGGTAAGGGCACTGGTTTAAGTCAGGCCCCATGTAATCTTGGGCAAGTTTCTTAACCATTTTGGGTCTGAGTTTCCTCAACTTATGATTCATGGTTGAGTTAGGTAAGGGGTCCCAAGTCAAATTCCTGGAGTGGCAAGGCATGTAACATAAATACATGATTGGACCTGGCTTGAGAAAAATAGAGGCAGAGGTCTGTTTTGCTTTCCCCTCAACTCAGGTTTAAGAAAACAACAGTCTGAACCCAGTAATAAATGGTCATGAACACTCAGTTTCTAGACCAGAGAAGGCACAGGGATCTGTGGGGACAGACGTCACCCGGGGCCGTGATTGCTTATCTTCAGTTAGGAATGTGGGCTGAGTGCTGCCAGATCTTTTGAATTTCCAAGAGAATTGAGAAATATGGATGGGTTTTCCGAAGAAATTTGCAGTTTTTTTTTTTTTTCTCATTACAGAGCAACCAATGCAAAACCTTGTGCCAGTTAATCTTTTATGAGCCCAACTAAAACAAGAGGGTTTGTAGGGCTGCCAATTGATGATTTCCAGGTTACACTGTAGTTAGTGGAGCAATAGTTCTCCAGTTGAGATTTCTGGACCCACTAAGAACTTCAACCAGGCAGAACCCTTAGAAATTATACAGTAGGTTCTGTGAGAGTACCTTTTTAGGGCAAGAGGAGGCAGCAGTTTCATTCAAGTTAGGAACTCATGACCAGCAAACTCTTAGATTCACCAGCGAGCCTCATACATGTTTCCAGCTCCTACTCATCAGAATGCCAAGATTGATGATGGCATCAGACACTTCGTTCATTCATTCCCTCATTCACTCAGCAATAGTTATGGAATATTTATTATGCACGAGGCATCTCCTAGGCACTGGGAACATAGAAGCAGATAGAAGAGACCAAGTCTCTGTTCTCATGAAATGTACATTCTGGAAGAGAGACAAAGATACTATCGATAGAAACAAAAAAGGCACATGTGTCAGACAATGGGAAGGACTGTCCAAGGTAAGAGGAGAGAGAGTGACAGGGGCAAAGTGGCATTTTAGGTGGGGTGAGGACAGAAGGGGTCTCCTTCCCTGACTGAAGTAAGCAAGCATGCCATGCGACTTTCTGGAAAGAGGGTTTCAGAGGAGGGAAAAGTAAAGACAAAGGCCTGTGGCAGGTGCATAGAGTGGTCTGTTTATGAAGTACCAAGGCTAAGGTTAAATTAAGGTTATATAACCACTAGGGCTTTGAAGGAATGCTTTGAGATTTTATTTCTATAAAACAAGGAATTCCTTCAAATTGTTTGCAACACTTTTATCTCTTTGTATCAATAAAGACCCGTTGAGAAGCAGATCTAAGAGGCACATACCCACTGTTGGCCGGTGCCGTAAACCGGCTCCACCTTTCCCAAGAGCTGTCTAGTAAATTTAACGAGAGCTGTAAAACTGTTTACACCCATTGACTTGGTCACTTCACTCTGGACTATTTTCACAAGGCAAAAGAGAAGGAGAGGAAAAAAAAAAGAAAAAGAAAAACCAAGTCTACCTCATGTCCTTCACAGGGCCTTGTATTACACACACAAATTTCAAATAAGCTCAATCTTCAAAAAGGTAATGAAACCAAGCAAATATAAACAAAAGATGAAATTTGACACACATAGATTCGTGTAAGCTGTTAAGACGACACTTGGGAACAATCTTACTGAGGGGAAATATATTGTGTGAAAAATGTTAAGTAGAAAAAACAAGGTACAAATCTGTGTATCGAAGCTGATCAAAATTGTGGAAAATATATTCCTGCACGTTAACAAATATGAAAAGAGAATCTGGAGGGTTACAAAAAAATCTATTGTCCCATGAGCTTTCTTTTTGGGCGGGGTTGCTGACAATTGCGCTGGGTCTTTCAATTTTTTCCGGTTGTTGGGTATTGTGGGATTTTTTTTTTTTAAGCTGAGGTTTAGCACCCACGAAGTACCATCCCTCTACAACAGCCGTGAAAGGGACAGGGCTGTTCTGCAGGCGCTGAACTTGCCTCACAATGCTGGGGCGTCTACAAGCAGAGTCTACAGAGACATGGTCTCCTTGCACCACAACTAGAGCTATGCAACCACCACATGGCTTTGGTCACAATTCCGGTAACTGCACTATGGATAGATTGGGTGTCTGAGATGGAAAACTGGGAGTAGCCCTAACGGAGGCCATTAGAACCATAAGCTGCTGACTCAAGATGGTAGCATGGCGGAGAGCAGCAAGTTCTCTTTGCTGCCACAGCCACTACTCCCTTCCTGATACAGCCCAGTAGCTGATTCTGTAGCTGTCTCCTTGTGGAAAGAAGGATTTCCCTTGCTTAGAGAGTTCCATAGCTAAACACACTCAAGCGCAGACCAAGCTTTGAGATGTCTTCTTGTTCTTCAGGTCAATGGTCACCGCCTCAGAGGTGGGCTTCCCTGGCCAGCTGTTCTGAAATAGCTCATAACCAGTGATGGAGGGTGTAACATCCTGCTTTGTATTTTGTGTATCAGTCCTGTAGACCATCTTCACTAATTTGTTTCCTTGTTGTCTGTCTTCCCCCATTGTAATGTAGGCTTCTCAAAAACAGGGAGGACCACGTCTGTCTTATTTGTTATTGGTGACTACAGTGATTTCTGGTGTTGAGTGGTTCCTTGGTTTTTTTTTTTTAGTGGATTAATAAACTTGTAATGATCAGCAATTTGGGATTGCTGAATGTCTGCAGCCCATCTGGATATCATTTTTTGAGCCAACTTGAATGAAGGGTTTCACAAGGGAAAAATGAGAACCACAAAACATGGTTGCTGGGTTCATTAGAAGCTCAACAGGACCGTGACATTATCTTGAGCCTTAGGAAGAAGGAGGGGAATATGTTGGACTTTCCCTCTTTGGGAAATCCCCCCCTTTTTTCATAACACCAATCTTTCTTCTCCCCTTCCTTCCCCTTGTTTCTTCTAGAGAATGAGGGTAGCAGTCAGGTAGACAATGGTGTATGGAGAGAAAATCTCCATAGACCTAGGGCCCTTCAAGAAGAACTGCAGGCATGGAGGGTGTGGCGGGGAAGTAGGCACTCAGGACAACAGATTTGTGGCTGTTTGATTCCTGCATCTTTTCCAGCAAACAGCTCCCAAAATAGCTCAAGACAAAAGGGATGACATGCATCCTTCATTCCATACAACTGGAACCTGGTGTCGGAATGTCAGCAGGAAGTGATGGCTATGGCTGTGCCATTATCAACGTGGAGCTGATGTCTATTGCCTCCGCGTGCAAATGCTGTCTGACTCCCACATGCTGAAGAAAGTCTGCAGCTCACTACCTGGAGTCATTGCTCTGGGATGTCTGGTACACGGTTTCCCAGTGTGTGACAGTGAAAAAAGGTAGCAATGGAAATGCAGACCAAAAATCTCTCTAGGAGCTCTTGCTGGGATCCAAGACTTGCAAGGGCTTTTTTCGACTCAGTCATTCTGACAACTTAAATGGAATTGCTGAGGACAGGCATGCCTTTCGTAATAATTGCTCACGTTTATTGCAAGCTTACCATGTGTCTGGCACTGCTCTAAGCGTTGCATATTGACTCAACAAGCCTAAGAGGTAGTTACCATTTTTCTGTTTTTATTGATGAAACACTGAGCACAGAGCAGTTAAGCAACTTGTCTGAGGTCATCCAGCTAAAAGTGACGAAGCCAGGAAATGGATCCAGAAAACTTGGCTCCAACATTCATGCTCTTATCTATTACGCTACACTATCTATATGGAAAAATAGAGGCACCTGGGGCGCCTGGATGGCTTAGTTGGTTAAACATCTGACTCTTGATTTTGTCTCAGGTCATGATCTCAGGGTCTTGAGATCAAGCTCTGTGTGGGGCTCTGTGCACGGTGTGGAGCCTGCTTGAGAGTCTCTCTCTTCCTCTGCCTCTATCCTTCCCCCTGCTCACACACATGCGCACAGATACAAATACAAACCCATACACACACTCTCAAAATAAATAAAATATTAAAAAAAAATAGAGACACCTGTAGATTTAGTTTTATTATATAGTCAAATTTCGAATGTATGGCCTCCGGTCAAGCTAGGCATCAAGTTAAGTGTGTTAGGGAGACAGAGGTAAATGAAATTAGTTCCTCCCTCCAGCTCTTTCAGTTTGCTGGAAGAGACAGACACACAAGGGAGAGAACCCTGGAGATTATGGAAGCTCAGCTGTTGGGGCGGGGGGGGGGGCAGCAGGAGAGGAAGTCAGGGTAGGCTTCCTGGGGCAGGTAAGGCTGCATTTGGATCATTTCTTACCTGTGAGAAATGAGTGGGTGCAGTGTGTGCTGTGACGCACAGCCCAGATCCTGCTTTGAGACCAGAGCACTTGCTCCCCAGAGGCCCTGACTGCTGCCTGCCTGAGGCTCCCAGTTGAATCCCTCCCCTGGCCTTTCTCGTCAAAGGGAGCTGCTTCACCCAAAGTTTCCCCCTGCCTCCGATGGCCTCATACCACTGGTTGTTGGTAGAGGTACAAAGACCCCACCCTTTTTGCCTCAGTTTGAGGCAATTCTGAAAGCTGTCCCATAAGCAGAGCCCCATGGGATCAGTGGAGACCTCTGGTGTGCTTCTGTCACAGTTAACTTTCCTTCTGCCCAGGGCTGCTTTCTGCACTCCTTATGGACATTGTTCCCAAAAGCACTCACTGATATATTTCCTTTATGGGAATTTCTCTCCCTGAGTCTATTTCTGGGGGAAACTGACCTGAGAAAGTAAGCAAGCAGAAGGGTCTTCCCAACTGATGGCACCACCAAGGTGTCCTTCATTGAACAAATATTAATTGTGTGCCTACTATGTGTAAGTCATGGTCCAGGGCCCTGGGTATACAATGGCAGCAATTCCCTAACCTGTCCCATATTTGGCATTGGCTGCTACAAACATTATGGTGCACGTCTTTGATGCATGTATGGAAACATCTCTATTGAGCATATACCAAGGAGAGGAATTCTGTACCATTTTCAAATGGTCATACCAATTTACCTTCCAGCAGTAAGTGGCAGTTCTGTGATGAAAGGTGTTTGTCAACACTTGGTATTACCAGTCTTTTAAATGTTAGCCATTCTGGGGGCAGGTGGTATTTAATCTTGTCATAACATGTAACATGGATTTTGATTTGCATTGTCCTGATGACTCATGAGATTCTTTTCATTTTTTTTAAAAGGTAAGTTCTATGTCCTGCATAGATCTTGAACTCATGACCCCAAGATCAAGAATCACATGATCCACCTACTGAGCCAGCTAGGTGCCCCTTGTTTTCATATGTTCCATGGCCATTTTCTTCCAGACATCTTTTTTCCAGTTTCCGTTTAAGCCTTTGCTCCTTTTCTATTGAGTCATCTATTTTATTGTATTGATTTGTAGGAGTTCTTCATCTATTCTGGATGAAAGTTCTTTGCTGGTTATTCAAAGTGCAACATCTTCTCTAACCCTGCAGCTTATGCTTTCACTATTAATGGTGTTTTTTGGTCTTCTGGTCGATACTGAAGGTACCCCAAAATGAATTCCAGCTTAAAAGTAGAGTGAAATGTGAGATGAAAAACAATAAAGCAGCTAGGTGAGGAGAATGTCTTCGTGATATTGGGGTAGAACAAAGAATTTTTATGTGATCTTCAAAGCACTAACTTATAATGGAAAGGCTGACAAATTAGAGTATATTAAAATTAGGAACTTCTGTGCATCAAAAGACATCATTAAGACAATGTGCTAAGCATTTGCATTGTATCATTCTGTCCTTTCAATGAATGATTCAAGTATCCCTCTCTTACCGATGAGAAACTGAGGCTCAGAGAAGTTAATTAGCTTGCCCTGGACCACACAGCTTACTAGTGGAGAAGCTAGGGCTTGAATTCAGGTTTGACCTAGTCTAGAGAGGAAGCTCCTAACTTCTGCTGGTGCTGCGTCCCAATTACCACCTCCAGAGGGTCCCCTGTGGGACTGTGTTGTGTCAGGCTCCAGACCTGTGTCATCCTGGCTTCTCATTGTGCCTTCTTGTGTGCAGGCGTCCCTTAACGTGGCTCTTGTTCCTCCCTGTAAATTATTCATTTCCTCCTCCACTGTTGTATGAGCTTGGCCTACTGGGAACAGTTGCTCTTTGGCCTTTGTCTTAGCCCTGAAGAAGCAAGTCTCCTCTGGGCTCTATTCACAGCAGCTGTACCTGGGAAAGATTCAGACAACATTCTGTGTGGGCGGCAGGCTGAGTGGCAAAGCCCCAGCCACCTGGGGAAGAGGAAGCTCTTAAGGAGAAGTGCCAGGTCTACACGGTCTTCTCAGGGACCCTGGAGCCGGGGAGGTCCTGGCATCCCGGAATGGAAGCCACCACTTTTGCCTCCTCTTCCGGGCTGTCAGGGGTCATGCTGTGGAGCTGAACTGAGTTGGGAGTTTTGGGGGAAATCACCTGGAGCTGCTGCCAGGGTCAGGAGAGGCCCATGTACCTGTCAGGCCTGGGACAGTAGAAACTAGTCGACAGATCCTGTAGAAGCTTTGTGAGAGCCAGACAATGGCGGGACTCCACCCTGAGTGAGCCCTCCAGGAGGATCTGGCTCCCGTTATCACAGCACCTCAGCATCCTCAGTGTGAAGGGAAATGCAGAGCAGAATTCCAAGAGCAGAATTGAGCCAGTCTGGCTTATCATACTGGCTGCCATGTCCTGAGGACTTGTGTCAAGTGCTTTGCTAAGCTTTTTATACACATTTCCTCAATCTCTAAAAATCCCAGGAAAATACCAATCAGCATCACTTCTAATGTATAGTTCTAGAAAGGAGTCCACAGAAAGACCAAGTTTGGCTTCCTCCATGCCCTCACAGCCTGCTAAGTGGCAGAGTCAGGATTCAAGTCCACATCTGTGTGACGTCAAAACTCAGAGGAGTGCTTACCACAAAGCTAATGAAGCATAAACCTCAAGGCCCCCATTTGCACTCATCCCTTCGAGGCACTGGAGGGCCCTAATAGTGTATTCAAATGGTCACACGTTCTTTAAAATATTGCAAAACTAAAGAAGAACTTAATAGCTGGTTTCCTTCCGTTGAAACTACCATTTCTTGCTACCGTCTCTTCCTCAAATTTGCCCGGGTGTTGGGTGGAGGTAGGCAGTTTGGAAAGCTGGCTGAGAGGAATTTGAGCTGGGTAGATACTTAGTTTGAGTTTGGTGAGATGCACTGAAGTAGCTCACCATCATTTCTGTGATTATTAAGTATTGCTGGCTGTCTCTCCGAAGGAAGGGCTTCTGGGGATATTCCTGCTGCCCACGGTGCCCACTCACTTGGCCTTGTGACTTGGACACACAGGGCCAGAGGCTGGACCGCAAATGTGAATGTGGTCTCTGTCCTTAGCACAGGATGTATGTGGGAAATGGAGAAGAAACAAGTAACTTCCCCCTCAACCCCCCCCAAAACAAACAAAAAATCCCAAAACCATTAATGATCAAAACTAATTTGTATCTTTGTATTCCCTCTCTAGACAATGATATCACAAAGCTGTTACTATATGAAGAGGTAAATCAGAGACTATGCAGCCAAATAATACAGAAAAAAAAAAAAAGATGTGTCAGGCAGTTAATTATAATAGTGTGTTATTTTTCTGGAATGTTGCTATGGTCTGCGATATACATCAACTTTTAGAACTTCGTAAATTCTGGGAGCTTCTTTTCTCATTCTAGTTACTTTGGTAGCTAACTTTTTATTATAGTCTTCTCAAGGAGAAACCCCCAAACCTGGAACTCACGTTGCTCAAACTCAAGCTCTTAGCAGCAGCAGTATTCTGCCCCCTCCATTGGAAGGTTCACCAGTCCTCTCTGTCGATGGAGAAATGGGACTCCAAGGTTTGGAAAAGCCCCAACTTCCTGAGCTTTCCACACTGCTACAGGCATCCTCTAAGAGATTTGGGCATCCCTCTAGGTTAGGGTGCAAGAGCACACAAAGCAAAGCCCCGGCCTGCCCCTGCCGTGGGACACGTCCGATGTTTTCAGAGGCCAGAAGGGTAGGGAAAACTTAAAAAAAATCGCCTCGCTTTTTGCAATGTGCAGTAGCTTCCCGTCCAGCCGAAATGGAATTGGCTGGTTGACTTCATTGGCCTTCTCAGTCCACAGAGCTTTTTTAGATGCTCTCTCCGGAGCAAGGATGCAGGTGTGAGCAGCCGGGAGGGAGTGCAACTGCTGTACATAGGGTCTATTCCGCCGCCCTTAGGGCCCTGGCGGGGGGAGGGGGTGGAGGGGGTGGAGGGGTGAGGGGGGTGGAGCAGGGAGCACAGAAATAGGCCTCCGGGGCAGAGGGCCGCTGGTGCCCTTGGAGTCAGGGGTGGGGCTTACTGCGTCCTTGGGGCTCCCAGACCACACCGCCCTTCATTCCGGCCCAAGGCAGTTGCCGCGCTGCGGGGCGGGAGCCTGCCTTGCCTTCAAGAACTTGTCTTCTTTATGGTTTTCACTTCTCCACCTGGTGTCCGGACCGCAAATTACAGGAGGTGACGCTGCGTCGGTTCTCCCCACGGAACAAAGGGACTGCGGCAGTCAGACGCTGCGGACTCCCGACTCCCGCTCCGGGAGCGCCCCGCCCCCGGCTGCCCGGGCAGCCAACCAGCGCACGAGCTGGTCCCAGTCCGAGGACGCTGGGCCAGGCGAGGCCCTAGAGGGGCTGCCTTGCTCGGAGGCTGTGGGTGTGGGGAACGGCTTACTACTGACTCTGGGATTAGAGAAAGTTACTGTATGGACAGAGCAGGTCTCATGTGGAATTCTAGTCAGCAGAGAGCCTGAAGGGGGCAAAGAATCACTGGTTTAAGCACAGCTTGACACAGGCCTCAGGGGCTGGCCAGCCTGCCCTGGGGTATCCTCTAGAGTTCTCTGCTTCTGGCTTAGGAGTGCTGGGCCCAAGGGTTATTCCCCAATCTGTCTCTCTTCATGTCCCCCTCTGAATGAGCAACACACGCAGGAGTGAACACATACAGTATACCCCTTGCTGCTCTCCCATGTGACCACAGGCAAATTCTATCCCATTCCGGACACACTACACACACAATTCTATACACAGTATACATACACAATAAAATATGTAGCATTTGGGCTAATATTCTGGGCTGAACTGTGTCCCCCCGAAATTCTTATGTTGAAGTCCTAACCCTCAGAACCTCAGAATGTGACTGTGTATGGAGATAAGGCCCCTGGAGAGGTAATTAGCCTAAAATGTTACTAGTATGGGTCCTAATCCAAGGTGCCCTTATTCAAATAGGAGATTAAGACACAGACGTCTACCAAGAGAAGACCATGGGACAACATGGAGAGAAGAAGGCCATCTAGAACCAAGGAGGAGGGCTTCCAAAAATACGGACCCTTTTTCCATCTCTCTTTTTTTTTTAAAAGATTTTATTTATTTATTTGACACAGAGAGAGAGAGAGAGATCACAAGTAGGCAGAGTGGCAGGCAGAGGGGGAGGGGGAAGCAGGCTCCCCACTGAGCAGAGAGCCCAACTCGGGACTCTATCCCAGAACCCTGAGATCACGACCTGAACCGAAGGCAGAGGCTTAACCCACTGAGCCACCCAGGCGCCCCCTCCCCGCCCCCCCTTTTCCAACTTGATGTTGAACTTCAAGCCTCTAGAATGGTAACAAAATAAGCCTAAGCCGGGTGGTGGTACTTTGTTAGGGCAACCCTAGCAAACTAATATAAACAGCCCCTTTGCCATCTCAGATATTCTGACAGGGATGTGAGTGCATAATCTCTAGGGGAGTGTTATCCAACAGAACCTCTGGTGATGATAAAATGTTCTACATCTGTGCTGTCCAATGTGGTAGCCACTAGGCCACCATATGTGGCAACAGAGCATCTTGAAATGTGGCTAGGTATGACTGAAGAACTGAATTCTTAGTTGTAATTATTTTAAGTGTAACTATAATTAGCTGAGCATGGCAACAGTGTTACATAGCCCAGTTCTGGAAGTCATGGCCCACCATTGCTTGCCTACTCAATGGCTACCTTCCTTTTCTCTTGCTCATTAAACTTCAGTTTTATTCAGGTAGTCAGAAGCCATGTGTTTTAGGGAAGAGGGCCCTCCTTCTGAGCTCTCTAGAGGGAGAGGAATATTGGTCACTCATTACCACCACCACCACCCCTCCTCTCCCCCTCCCCCGGCTAGTGACTGGCTATGGAATAGGCAAATGATGCAAATCCCGTCAGTGGGTCAGTGAGATGTAACAGGAAGTCTGCTGAAGGAGTCTGAGAATGTTCTCCAAGATCTTAAAGAGGGTCCTAACCTAACGAGGGCATAGTCTGCCTTCTGGTCCCTATATTTTTGTGTGAAGATCTGATGCTTTGACTTGCTAAGTGCTCTCTCATGCCCCTGAGGGGATGATGGCAAGTCTGCTGAGGATGCTAATGTGAAAGGTGAAAAGAACCTGGGTCTTGGGGCGCCTGGGTGGCTCAGTGGGTTAAAGCCTCTGCCTTCAGCTCAGGTCATGATCTCAGGGTCCTGGGGTCGAGCCCTGCCTCGGGCTCTCCGCTCAGCGGGGAGCCTGCCTTCCCCCCCCTCTCTCTGCCTGCCTCTCTGCCTGCTTGTGATTTCTGTCAAACAAATAAAAATAAAATCTTAAAAAAAAAAAAAAAAGAACCTGGGTCTTCAGGGATATCCCCCAGCTATGTCATAACCAACCTTGGAATTGTCCTTTGTTACATGAAATAACAATTCCTTTATTACTATGGATATTACTATGGATATTTATTACTATGGATATTCTGTTACATGAAGTCAAAGGTATTCCTTTGGGATTAGGAAATCCATGGCAGGCACTCCTTGTTTCTGCCTTTAAGGGTAACGCTACAAAATATATCATCTTTTCTCATCGTGCTTCTCAGTCTAACGTTCTGAGAAGCCGCTATCAGACAAGTGAGTTAATAGGCTAGATAAAAAATCTGTTTGCTATTCCTGTTCTAGAGCAAAAGCACACAGACATGTGCTTCGCCACCAACTCCCCCACAAACACTTTCTTCCCAATAGTCCTGGCTAACAATCAGAAAGTGTTCCTGAAACATCAACAATATCTCAGTACCCAGGATCCCAGCCTAAAGAAGCAATTCAAATAAGCCCATCTCAAAGGAAACAGGTTTTCTGGATGCCCAAGCATAGAAAAGAAAGTCCTTATTTTTAAAGGGTCAATTCATGCTTGGAAGGGAAGCCAGTCGTGCAACGATCTTTATTTGAATATAATGGAGCAAAAAATGCTCTTTTATTAATAATCAGATGTACATTAATTATCTTTGCAGCTGTTACGTGAATGTTAGGTATCTGGCAAGTAAATGTATGCACACTTCCACATCTGATAGATTTATGCTGTACACGAGTCATCCTACACGGAGCATGCCCGTTCACAAGGATACGCATGGATGTTTCGGGACATTTGTTAAAACATACTTGGTCAAACATTTTGGCAATCAGGACTCAGACACAGAGGAGCATACCAGAAAGATGAGATCACAACAGGACCAGCTGTAGGGAAGATGGAAACTCCAGAAACCTGAAACAGAATTTATTGGGGTTCACACATGCAGCACATATATACAGTACAATTGGGGTAACTAGAACATTCACAGGAGGAGGTCTTACAGAGCAGTGAAAACAGGAAAGGAACAAGACGGAACAAAACAAAACACCCAAATGCCAAAACCACGGATAGGACCCCTGCCAAAATCTCACTGCAGAGGAGAGCAGGTGGTGGGCTTAGCATGTGTCCAAAAATGGAGGTTTACCTGAAAGGAAAAAAAAAAAACCATTCTCGCAGGACTTTATTTACAGCATCTAGACATCAGTGAAGAACACATGATCTATTCAGTATGTTCCCGGGTCAGGATGAGGATACATAATCACTTCTTAGATGTTACAAAAGTACGTATCAAGAAAGACCATTTCTTTTTTCTTCTGTTTGACTTAGGACCTAGATTCAGCACAATAAATGTCTAACATTTATAAATGGTGGAAATGATATTAAGCAAATCTGTCCAGTTCTATCCAGGCAGGCCTGGTGAATGTCAAGGGCAAGGAAGGAGTTTCCTTCTTGGACACCTACTTGGGTGTGAGAGGGAAGACACTGCATAGCTTCAAAGAGTTTGTTTTTGTTTGAACAGCATACAATAGCCAATCGACTGTACATTCTCCCTGAAGGACCAATACCCATAGAAAGCGGGGGATTCTCCGCACAGTGGGTCTTGTTTGAGTCAACACAAATGCAGAAAGAAACCCTTTGTGCACTGAGGGGAGGTGAGGTTGAGCTTGCTAAGTCTTTCCTTCTCTCGGGCATGTGGGCTACGCTGACCCACAAACCTACAGGACTCACTTTGGTGCGGCCTGGGTCTGTGCGGCGGGAGGTCACCCAGTGTTCAGGGCTTTGGGGTTACGAGTCTGACTGGCAGCCTTGGAAGATTTCCACAGTGTAAATCTTACCGCTCCCACCTCCCCGCAAACCTGGGTCGATTCCAAGCTACGAATGTGACATCACTGACTGTGGAATTGGGAAGACGCGTGCACTAGCCCACCAGTATACGGACAGCATCGCTACCGTCCAGAGACCACAGGCAGCCATCACCTCGAGAGCACGGATGATGCTAAACATGCGGTGAAATGATTAGACAGCAACGGCTTTCACATATTTACCATTGAATTGTAAGGTTTCATTACCTAATTTTTAGTTATGGCTGTGTTTCCCAAACTGGCTCACAAAATGCCTGAAAGGATTGGCTCCGAGGAGCGGGCCTGAGTCTGCTCCTTCATGTCGCTGGCTCCCTCAGTCACTCTGCACGCCTACTTCTAGGGTGGGCTTCTAGGCTGGTGTTGAGCCCTGTCGGAGTCTGAACAGAGGGCCAAGGGCTGCTTTCTCCCCCTCCTAGCTTTGGGCATTCTTGGTTCTCAGGGGAACATGACTCTGGCAGGGTCGGCAAGAGGGGGCAGTCTCTGCAATGTCAGCATTTAAGTTGGAATAGAAAGCTCCCAGCCTTTGGCACTGGGCAGAACCTTTACAGGCCTGGAGTGGGGCCTCTACCTCCCACGGGTCAGTGAATTCCAAGAGCCTCACGGCAGGCTGCCTCATCTTATTTCGGGAGTCCAATGCTAAGCTCTCAGACTTCTGCCCCAGACATGGGCCTCTTTCGGATCCCATGCCAGTGGTGGCCATCTAATCATGCATGGGAGGGAGAAGCAGTTGGAAAGCTCTCCTGGTTCAGGGAGCTCTGTCAACACCAAGAGTCTGGAGCTTAGACTTCCCCACACCCACTGATTTCAATACCTTCTGCATCCTTTGGGCCTCCACCAGAGGCACGAGTGAGTGCACTCTTTAGTCCCAAGCATGCCAGGAAAGCTTGGACTGGCCTCTGTACACAGCTGGAGTCAAGAGGTGACCAGAGGAAGCAAGGAGGAAGAAGAGGAGATGGGGAAGAAAGGAAGTGAGGGTGTACTGCCTGGGGGAGGTAAAAAGAGGGTGGGTTAGTGGGTGAAAAGGGAAATCGGGGCTCCCAGAGGGGAGGGTGGAGGGTTACTACCCACTACTTTCATTGCTCTGTCTCCCCTCAGGCCCCAGAGCCCCAAAGGTCCTTGCAGCGTCAAGACACTTGGCAACAACTCTGCACAAACCTCCGGCGACTTATGGTCAGAACCTGTTTTCTGGGTGGTTTATCTGCCGAGGGGAGAGGGAGCAAAGAGGCTCTCGCATATCTGCAAAGACAGTGGACGAGGCAGTCACCAATCTTCAGAATCAGAAAGGAAACAGCCCAGGAAGCTGAGGCTGGGGACAGGGTGCAGCTGAGGCGGAGGCTAACCCTGCTCTGGATCAGACTTCCCAACCCCCACCACCTCATCTCTCAGGCCCTGCAAAGAACTCCGGAACTTTAAAAGCTAGTGTCTCGGGGCACCTGGGTGGCTCAGTGGGTTAAAGCCTCTGCCTTCGGCTCAGGTCATGATCTCAGGGTCCTGGGATCGAGCCCCACATCGGGCTCTCTGCTCAGCAGGGAGCCTGCTTCCCCCTACCCCCTTCTCTCTGCCTGTCTCTCTGCCAACTTGTGATCTCTGTCTGTCAAATAAATAAATAAAATCTTAAAAAAAAAAAAAAAAGCCACTGTCTCTACCAAGAAGGGACCATCTTTGCTGCTGCTTCCTTTCCTTGACTAATATCTTAGTGCGGAATTCAAGCCGAGGCATTCAAAGCAGGGGTACGTGTGCCTTCATTTCTCTTATTTTCCAAGTACTAATCAATAGTCCCTCCAACGAAGGCCAAGAAACTGAGGGGCCTTCTGCTCCCATCAAAGGTAGTCCCAATGTCTGAGTAGTTTCTCAGCTGTTTGGGAAAACAACACTTTTTGTTATAGGGAAGGGGCTTCTATATGAGAACCCATTACAGCTGTTTTCTCTTTCACACCCGTTTCCTCTGCCTTCACTTAAGTCCTGCAAAGGGTTCCCTATCCGCAGGAAGCACACTGGCCCAACCTGGCGCATGGGAAGTGCTCCATCATTATCTACCAAATAATCACATGGAAGGACAAGAGTGAATGCTTTGTCCCACTCAGCCTTGCTGGCCTTAAACAAGGGCCCAGACAGATGCACAAACCATATCCTTTTAACTGAAAATCTTGGGATTACTCAGATCTAGGTATTGTTGGAGAAAGAGCCAAGAAAGCTCTGACAATGGTGTGCCTGGTTGGTGTGATGCTGCTGATAGGAGGAATGGTCAACATTTGGAGCAAGAGAACAATACACGGAGAACTGGGACTCCATACCTGGAACAATAAAGGGACACATATGTCTAGGAGACACTGATAATTTTGTCTACATCATACAGATTGTGAGGAAAACTTTCCTCAAAACATACATTGTTTGGCAGAAACCGAAAACCATAAGAAATGGATAGTTCATTTCAGAGTGCTCTATGGTATAGATTTCTTTCTGTCTTTGCCACGTAACTTGTATTTCTATAGGTCTGGTCACTGGACTAAGTGCAGCATGACGTGGGGGTTAAAGGAAAACCAAATGTACAGCCAGTATGCACCTTCAACCAATCACTTGTCTTTCCAAAGACAACCAATCACTTGTCTTTCTACGATACCAGGGAAAAGCCAAATTCAGACATTGCCGACTTCAGAGCCTTTAGTGCATGAACAGATAAAGGCCACTTTGATATTCAATAGAAAAAACTGGAGACTATCATATTCTATTTTGGTTGGCAGAGGGAATCAAAAGGTATTCCCACAAAATGACTCTGAAATGATCCCAGCATTTAGATAGTCTCCAGTGTACCCTTCACTGGAACCTTCTCAGCAATATCTTGGACTCTCTCGCTGACACTACATTCTTTCCCCACCTCTCCCATGATATCTAAAGACATCCAGAGAAGCAGCAAAGCAGGTTTGGGCACACACCTGAAGTCTGATTTGGTGAGATCTGAAGCGGAGATGCACCTTCCAACTTAGGTGGTATCCATTCAAAACTCAGTTTTTGCAGCCCTACATCTTCCTGTTTCAAGAACAAAAGGGAGGAAGGAGTCGGGACAGCTACAGGACAAAGCCTTTGTGATAGCGTGGGGACCAGAGAGTCTTCTAGCCCTGTACATGTGACAGGGTGGGTCCCTTTCCTGAACCGACAATGGTAACTGTCAAACCAGCACTGAGAGGAGGTAATGTTCAGGATAGAGGCAGCTAGGGTCCACTATCTTCTCTCCCAGGGTCACTACTCTGAGTGTTAAGGTGATCCCGGGCCAGTGGGTTTGGCATTCTGATTTGATCCCAAAGAGCTAGGAGGACATTTTCACCAGAACAGGAGTCAGAAATACAGGAGCAAGCGGAATGGTTTCCTAGGCTTCCCTTTTGGCACATACTCTCATTTTCCTCCTTTTGTGGGTGAAATGAGATGCTGGTCACTGGTCCCGGCGCCGGCGGGCTGCTCCGTGGATAGAGCTGAGTTCCTGTGTAATCAATCGCTCGGCTCTATCTTAATCCAGCTAACCCCACAACAAGCCAGACAGGCCTGACCACATACTTTGGGAACAACTTGAACTCTCTCGGAGAAAATCAAGGCAACAGGAACAATGCAAAGGAGGCAGAGAAAACTGCGATGACGGTGGAAAAGGTGGTGACCAAGAAGGTTTGTGACCACAGACTGTCCAGGAGATTAGAATAGATCCCTCTTGGGCCACCTGGGAGGCTTGGATCAGGTGACGGGTAGGCCCAGAAAGGCCCTTCTGAAGGGGATGCATGGTGTCAGGTCTCACGAAGCGGGGTTTGGCTCGTTTATCCCATTCTGACCCAATCAGCGTTCCCATAAAACTCTGCATCTGCTATGCTCAGCAGCTCAGGAGATTTCCTACATGTTTAGAGCTATCACAGACATGTGAGACATTTATGATCGTGAACTTTGCTTACTGGATTAACTTGACTTCCAGAAAGTTAAGAAGACTAGAGACAGCGACATCCATGCACACTTCCCTTGCTTCTGAATGGGGTGGTGAACATACACATCTTACTTTGGTAGTGGTTATTGTACATGCTGTGTTCAGCTAAAACGACCCGCTCGGGTTCCTACATGTGCCTTTTTTAAGAAGATGAATCAAGGGGTGGGTAGGTAGGGAAATGAATCCATGTGGACGGATAATATACAGGGTACCTTCCTGGGCTGTGTGAATGCTAGGTTTGTTCTCCGGTAATAGTACAGAGGCAGAAGTGAGAGTCGGTTCCATTTCTTTCCCTGATTTGCTGGCATCTGGCTAAGAGATCTCTTTGAGTCTTGACTGATTCTCCCTCTTCCTGCCACCTTTGCGGTTTGGGGTTGGCGTTTTGCTGCTGTTTTGGCCCTGAGCCGGCCTTTGGAACCACCCTCCTCCTGCCAGCCTCTAACACCACGTTGTCCCCTTTACAGACCTGAATGACTCCATGGCTCCGTTAATGGAAGAAACATTTCACAGAGTCAGAACTCTGCACTCTGGAGCTCCAGGAGCACCATTAGGAAGAAGGGGAGAGGGAGGAAGGGCGACTTCAGGCTTAGGAAGGGGGTTTGGAGGGAATGGCTATTGGAAACAAAGGCTCTCCCTTCCCGGGGCCCCAGGGCTGTGGCTTGCTGGAAAGGCTATAATAAGTAACAAGGATAACCCTTTGACAACTCAGAGTTTAAAAAAAAAAAAAAAAAGGATTATTGTTTTAATATGGGATTTATTCCTGGCTGCTGGTCACTGCTGCAAGTCTATAAGGAGGCTTCAGATTTCAAAGAAGATGAGTAAAAAGGATGAGCCTGGAGGAGGGGCAGGCCCAAGGGGTGAGAAGGTCGCATAGCTGACAGCCCATGGGAATATCCTGCTGACCTCTGTCTTCCAGGCCCAGGCAGATTCCAGAGGTAAAGCAAGCAGCCCCCGAACCACCAGGAGACGCTGCCCTTGTCTGCCAGAGGGCCCCTTGCTCAAACTAAGCAGGCTGGGATTCCGCAAAGAGCCAGACAAGGGGGAACGCACAGACCAGTGGAAACTAGAGAAGACCCACTTCAGTGCTGCCAGCTAGGAAGCCCAGTGTCAAGGGTGTGGGGGCACCGAAGGGTGGTACCCTCAAGGTAGCATTTTGCATTTCCAAATGGTTCTGGAGGGGACTTTCTTCCTCATGGGCAATTTACAGCAACAGAGATGACTGACCATCTCTAAACTGAACACAGCTTGGATGAAGGGCAGAGTCAGGCAGCCAGACCCAGGGCTCAGAAAGTGGCTTTCTCTCTTGGAATCTGCTCCCTGGCAAGATCAGCTCACCCCAGCAAGGGCAGCTGGGGTGAGGGCGGGGAGGAGACGGCAGGGGGAGGGTGGTGGCAGGGCACCTGGTAAACAGAGGCAGAAGATCTCAGATCTTCTCACATTCTGGCCCATAGGTCACAATCACAGACTCTACCCCGGCTCCCTCCTCAGATTTTTCAGGACTGGAACTGGGCAGAAATCCGGCTTCTGTCATTCACTCAGATCTTTGCTGCTCATGGCACAGCCTTTCTCTCTCCTTTTAGCAGAGCCACCTTCCCTGTCAGGCCTCAAAGAGCTCCACCCAGCTCCGTGTGGTGCCACATGGTTTTCTTTGAAAGGCCCTGCTGTAACAGCAAGAATTGCTGGGTGTCCTTTTCTAAGTAAACAGGAAATATCACTCTGTTTGAAAAAAAAAAAAAAAAAAAAGAATCCCTCTCCTCAGCACAAATGCAATAATATGCCAACTTACATTTCCCGTGAATGTGAAATCAGAAGCAGGATCTATTTCTTACGGCAGCCCAGGCTCCTCAGCCTTTAGTGAGCAGAATCTCAGGGAGGCCTGGCTGACGAGGACACTTAAAAAAATGCTTCCACGGACTGATTCTTGGGAGCCGGGAGCATCCCAGTTATGAAAGGTAACAAGGCATGAAAAACACTGCAAACTCACATCTAAGGGGCAGGACGGTACGCATCTACATTTCAGTCACAGTAAGAGTTAGTGTTCCGATCTTTTACCACCTTTTGAGATCTGAAAAAATCTGAAGCCTTGAGTCAGTCCGGAGGGTCGACACAGGGCGGGAGAAAGAGATGCAGTATATGGATGGCTTGTTCCCCATTACATCAGGACCTGGGTTCGTGTGTCCGGCAGGCGCAGGCCCACCAGTCCTCCACACACCAGCACAGTGGAGGCCAGCAGGATGGGGATCGATTTGGTGAAGCTGACCAGGGAGCCGAATATTAAGTTTCCAAGGACGGCCGCTGCTTTGCACAGGGCATTCAAGAAGCCAAAGCCTGTCGCCCTGCAAGGGGAAGAGACACAAGACAGGGTTGACAAAGCGACTTCCCAGATGCAACCTTAGACACAAATGTCCTAGGCGGTATTTTCCAAGGATCGCCTTCTTGAAGCGTTTTGTGTCTCATTAAGGCAAGTAATGAAATGCGTGCTAGCCCGTCTGGAGGTAGAGAACCTCAGCTGTTGGTACTGTCCCTTCAGCCCTCTGTTGATTTTCTCCTCACCTCGACTGATTCTTACTCTGCCCAGACGTTCCATTTTATCGTGAACAGAAAGGAAGAACATTCCAGGGCGAAAAGTCTCTTCTCTCTCTCAGAGGTAAATTAGAATACAGGATCATATATTTCTTTGATTTCTTTTCCCCCTCCCTCCTTCCTCAGAGCTTCGTTAACATGTAAGGTTCTAAGTAGCTAAAGTCATGGAATTTTCAGAGAAAATTAAGAGATGACTGGGTTGTATTCCTCATCTTTTGGGCGCCATAGAGGTGAATTATCATGCTGTCTTCACACGTGTTTTGGTGGCAGGCAGACACTGAATGCTGAACTTGGCGGCCCACCGTGAGCTAATGGCACTCCTTCCATTCTCATCAGAGTTCTGTGTGGAAAATCACGTCCAGGAAAATATTATAGGGGAGAATCAAATTGTCAGCCTAGAGTAGAGAAGATCTTGCTCCTTCTGCTGGCATTTGATCGTGATTCTACTCTGCACTTGTAGGTAGGAAACTTAATTTTGTTCATGAGGGTACTGACACCACAGACATCATGACATAATATGAATTTCCTTGGCCTCTATGTCAGTTCACTTTCCTGTCTGTCACTGGATATATCTGTGTGTTCAAGGCAAATTGAACACAAGATCATTGTTGGACACATTTTTTCCCCTCCAGAGGGAAGTGCATTTTATATGCTATAAAATGCAGCGTCTAGTACACCTCTTTCTTTGATTTGAAAATGGGTAAGTGTTGGGTTTCCTTCGACAAGTCACAAGTACTCATCACTATCTGAGCTGTTCCTAATGCCATTTTCTACAGAGGATAGATATCCACCCGTGGCCCCCTTCCCACACCACAGAGAGGATTACGCTGAGTTCCTATGGAACCCAGCCTGTGATTTTGTCCAGGGCCAGTGACTGGTCAGAACAGACCTAAAAGGAGGTAGCAAGCGCCAACTTTCTTTCTGGCCAAGACACCTAGAAGGTAGAGTAAGCAGGTCTCGGCAGTGTGGCAAAGTTACCAACTGTGTGGAATGTGGAAGGGGTGTAGCAGAATTTCTGACAGAAAAACAGGAACTTCTTGAGAAGAGTGTAAGCTAATTTTATAAGCTTCTTCTTTTTGGTTTGTTTTTAAATAAAAAGACTAGTAATAGCAACGACCACTAGAAAGGTAAGATTTAATATACTGGGAGTTATTTTCAAATGAAATTGCTGGAGGCTACATGCTGGGCGCCACGGAAGACTTCAGGAGAAGGACGTCATCATCCACCGCCTTCCCCACCTCACGACAGGCCATGAGGCTGAACTCGGTTTGCTCATTAACACTTTTTTTTTTCTTTAAAGATTTTATTTATTTGACAGACTGAGATCACAAGTAGGCAGAGAGGCAGGCAGAGAGAGAGGAGGAAGCAGGCTCCCTGCTGAGCAGAGAGCCTAATGCGGGACTCGATCCCAGGACCCTGGGATCATGACCTGAGCCAAAGGCAGAGGCTTAACCCACTGAGCCACCCAGGCGCCCCTCATTAACACTTTTTTTGAGTAGTTTTAGGTTTTTGAAAAAACTGAGTGAAAAGCAAAGAGAGTTCCCATATACCCCTTCTCCCTGCACCTCTATTTTTAACATGTCAGTGTGGTACATGGGTTTACAATTGATGAACCAGGATTAGCATGCTGTTATTAACTCAAGCCCATAGTTTATGTCAGGGTTCATTTTGTGCTTTGTATTCTGTGGGCTTTGATAGATGTATAATGCCATGTATCTACCGTTACAGTATCATAAGAGTCATAGTTTCAATGCCCTAAAATCCCCTGGGCTCCCCCTATTTATTCCTCCTCTTTCCCCAGTAACTCCAGCCACCACGGATATTTTTGCTGTCTCTAATTCTGCCTTTTCCAGATTGTCAGATGGTTGGAGTCCTATAGAAGGTAGCCTTTCAGATTGACCTCCTTCGCTTTTTTTAAACCACATTTTAGTTTCCAGTTTCTAGGCTCATAAATTACCAAATACATCTTCTGGTAGTAAGATAAACTGTATCTGTGTGGGGAAAATGGCTAGTGTGTACAGTGCTGATAAGAGGAAAACATTCTTCCATAGGAAGAAGTCTTGATGCTGAAACTGCAGAATGACCCAAGCAGAGTTTACAGCTGGGTTAAAATAACTGTATTTTCCCAAGCCGTGACTCTGAACAGTGTATAAAACACGTGTGGCTGTCTTCTTATGGTATGGACAACTTTCTGAGATTTCTGGACAGGATTGAAGAGACACGTATTGGGAGCATTTGGTATCTGAACTTCAAAAAAACCCCCAAACGATCAAATCTTTATATTCTATGACTCTCCATCTTCATTTACCAAGTCGAGGCAGTTCCTTACACGAAAATCTGGTATGGATATGAAGCATATAGCTCCCTTAAGTTAGCATTGGCATTCGAGAAAATGTGACCATCCTTTCCTTGGATAAATAAACTATTTCTTCAAATAATTGTGAACTGCAGGGTACGGTTTCCCATGCATCAGACACACAGCTGTGTTACCAAAATCATACTCAAAGTAGCTCTCCCTTGCTGGTTGTCTGTTTATAAAGTAAATAAACTTTGAGTTCATTTATTCCCTTGCTCTTACTTAACGGAAAGCCATGAACTTCTAGAGACACACAAACTACAAGTCACCCCATGCTCATTAAGTCCTTTGAGCTCAGAGTTTGCTGAGCTCAGCATTTGACTTTCTGACTTCTCAACAGCAGGACAAGCTACTGAATTTTTTTTTCAGACCAAAGATGTTCCATGACTTCTCTTAACCAACAAGTATCAAGGAGAAAGAATGAACTGAGCTGTGATCTTTCTGTGAACTCCATCCCTTGTTCCCCTACCTCTCCAGCCAGAATCCTTTGTTTTCAATTCTTGCTCAACCTACTTAACTCTTTTACATGGAAATGCTTTCCCCAAACAGTACCCTGCGACTCCGGAAGCCCTGTTCCACATTTTATCACAGTGGCCTTGTCCTGTACCACGAACCCCCTCTGTGGGAGAACCCAGGACTAGTGCAGAGAGCTGCTCACTCTGCTGTTGGGGGTGTGACCACCAGAACATCCCTCCTGAGGCTGGACTGACTGTGGTCTATCCAGGGCCTTCCCACTGGAGTGGGTTCCAGTTCATTTATATCATTTTTAGCTTGGATTAGAGGCTGGGAAAAGGAAATTGCTGGCACCATCCTGGATAGGGTGAGGAAAGTTTTGCCCTCACATTTGGCCTCTTTCTTAAATTTCGCTTTTCTGACTTCAGTGCAGGTTAGCTATGGGTTTTATGGGGCTCCTGGGAAGAGCAAGGGATGCTGAATAATAGTAGCTTGTAGGCCATGCGGCACATGGTGGGTGCCATGCCACTGGGAGCCATGGTTTCCAACACTGGCTGAAGGATCTATCCCACTGACTGCTGAAATCAGGAAAATAAATTAGATGCTCATTTTGAAAAGGCCTGAAATGGGGGAGATCCAGACTCAGCTCACGGAATTTACTTTTTAAGGGATAAAATGGAAACATTCCCTTTGCTTATACTTTTCGAAGTAATATTTTCCGGACAACTTAGATCATTCCTAGAAGTTGAAAACTTCTTGTTTTCATTTGTATTTTTATTGGTAGAAGAAGAAAAGAAATACTAAGGGCTCAGCAAGGAGCGTGTTGGCAGGTACAGGCAGTTCTTAAATTGGCAATATTGTAGCCCTGTCTCATCTGCAGGGGAGATGTTCCAACACCCCCAGTGACGCCTGAAACTAGAGATAGTCCCGAACCCAATATATATACATGTATTTCCTATATACGTGTACCTTTGATAAAGTTTACTTTCTAAATTTAGGCTCAGTCAGATTAACAATAACTAACAATAAACTAGAACAATTATAATAATATACTATAATAAAAGTTAGGTGAGTGTGGTCTCTCTTTCTCTCAAAATACTATACTGAGCTCACTCTTCTTCTTCTTCTTCTTTTTTTGTTTTTTAAAGAATTTAAGTAATCTCTATACCCAGTGTGGGGCCGGAACTCACAAAGCTAACCCTGAGATTAAGAGTTCCACGCTTCCCCTGACTGAGCCAGTCAGGCACCCCTGTCCTCACTCACACTTCTTGTGATGGCGTAAGACAAGGAAATGCCTACATGAGGAGATGACGTGAGGTGAGTGACGCAGGCGCTGGGACGTGCTATTATGCTACCATTGACCTTCTGACGCTGTGTCAGGGGGAGGCTCATCTGCTTCCAGACCGACATGAGTCACCAAAACTGCGTGAAGGATACCTCAGATAAGGAGGAACTACTGCAACTTGTGACCTAGGGATTCATCCAGAAGTTGGCTCTTGAAAGCACAAAATGAAAATAATTTTTTCTCATGGAAGCAGCATTAGAAATGATGGCACGTTTCTCAGGTTTATCTAAAAAAGCTATTTCACCACTGAATCCATCTGAGCTACTGGACCGCGATGCGAAGAGCACCAGAAACCCCTTGAATATTTGCCTAAGAAGCAAAATGGTCCTTAATATAGTCCTAATTTATACATTCTTCTGTATATTTATTCATTTAACGATCATTAAGCTTTATGTGCCACGCACTACGTTAGGCACCAGCGAGCCCAAAATTAATATGACAAAGTCCCCTTTTGCATTATGATAGATACAAAAAGATCAGGATAACACAACATGCTCAGGACAGTAGTATAGCTAGCCACAGGGTACTACAGGGGTGCAGGGGATCAGAGATGATCTCAGGGTGGGGTGGGGACACTGAGGGAAGACTTCTCAGAGGGGAGGGATGAGAAGAGAATTCATCTTGAAGGAGCAAGAGGAGTTCACCAGGTGAAGGATGGAAGGTACACAAAAGTGTTCTCTGACTCTCCAAACACCCTCCTATGTCTCTAACTTAGCTCTGTGGTATCCCACTCAGTCTGTCTTAGACACCCCCACAAAGGCTTCTTACACAACAAATGGCGTGCCTTCCCCCCAAATAAGTGTCCCACTCCCTCAGCTGTTTTATTTGGTCTTAACATTATATTTATTTGACAGAAAGACAGCGAGAGAGAGAACACAAGCAGGGGGAGCAGAAGAGAGAAGCAGGCTTCCTAGCCAAGCAGGGAGCCAATGTGGACCTCGATCCCAGGACCCTGGGATCATGACCTGAGCTGAAAGCAGACACTTAACAACTGAACCACCCAGGCGCCCCTTTCCTCAGCAGTTTTAATGTGGGGTCAGAAGAGCAATCTGGTGGAACTAGGGTACATGGCCCTGTGTGACCAGAGTCTCATCCAGGGCTGCTCAGAGCTGGGCGCATACTATTACCTGCACGGTTATGAGAACACGGTGCTGCACGCCTCTAAGGTGTATCCAGGGCTAACGACCCTGGATTCTTCCAGAGATAACTGCATTTTTTAATTGATCTGGATTTACTATTATATGCGAAATGAAATTACAAAAGCAAAACATCCATTCTATCCCTCCAAAAACATGGTTTTCATTTCTGAATTCCCTTTAGTGTGCTTCTAGTCATATCCTTATTTTTACAAATCACAGGATTTATACAGTTTTGCTCCTGCTTTTCCCCCAATCATTAATAAAACCATTCCATGTTGTTTATGTTTTGTTGAAAATTAAATGATGAGGCATATAATCATTATATCTGTAACCATACCATTGGGATAGTTAGGAGCTTTCCAAACTGGGGGAACATGAATGCTATTACAACGAACACCTTCACATTTGAGACCTCATTCTCTTGGATGTGTTCATTAGGAAATATCAGGCAGTGTAACTAACACAGGTGAGGGAAAATGTTTATGATATGATGGGGGTCAGGGCAGGGGAGTGGGACCCCCAGGAGAAGAATCCGGGGCAAAGGTTTCATCCAATCTCTTTTCTTCTCCGTCCCTACTCTTGCTCTCCTTTTTACGCTACTTTTAACAACTCATTTCTCCCAGAGGCAATCCGTTTCTCATGGAACCTGAATCATTTCTTTCTCTTCCAACTCTTAGGTAGCCGCTGTGCAGGCTGAACTCTGGACAACCATGGAGGTTCTCCCTCCTGAAGGAGTTCCTTCTTCCTGCCCACCCACTAAGAACCGGTTTGTACAAGCTCAGGGTTCACTTGTCTGGATTCAGCCTAATCTTTAGGGCAGAACTGGAGAGACTTTCCATTCATTCATCGGTGCCCCTTTAGGATAGGCACAGTGACACATAAGTTACTTGTGGAAGGAACTAAGGAATTTCCTGACATCTTCAAAATAGGCTAGAAGCAGATTTCTGTAAAGGGCATCCTAATGGGCCTTAGTCAGGCCATGTTTACTTACGGATTCCAGTCTATCCTCTTGCTGGTTCAGAGGATAGAACTCTAACTTCACATTCTTAAGTCAGAAAAAACTGAATTCAATTACTTTCTTGAGCATCAAAGAAAGAGAAAGTTTGTCTCATCCAAGTAAGTAGTGTGTATATATGCGTGGTCTTCATGTGTCCTCCTTAACCTGGGAAGATGGCGCCTAGAGCACTGTAAGCAGGCCTTGCTGTACAAACAAGCAGAGAAGGACTTTTTTGTGTGTGAGCCAAGAGCAATCCTTGGGCCCAGAGTAGCCTTCCACCTCCCTCCCATCCCCATCCCCACCAAGGGTCTTCCTACTGTTTGTGCTGTTGATATGCAAATATTCACTATCAGGCCATAATGGAAGTCTTAATGAAAGTCATAATGGAAGTCTTGTATCGGATGAGGCTAGGTAGGAAGTCTTTGAAAGCCTGGGCCAGAGTCGATAATGATGGAATGAAAGCAAGCACTGGGAAGCCACTTGGAGTTCATCCAAGGCCAGCATATGTGGACATGACTGGATATCCTAATTACCAGGTGAGCTTCTTAGAAGCCAATTCCCAGAGCTCCACCCAGACCGGCTAGGAGAGGGGTAGGTAGGTCTGTGCTGGGAGCAGCGCCGAGGATTCACAGAGCTGGGTTTGAGCCTCCGTGACCCAGGCAAGTTTCTTCCCCTCTCTGTGCCTCATTTTCCTCTCTAGAAAATAGAGTAAGGCTCCTTACTCTTGTAGGCTTGGAGTGACGATCGCATATGGCTAAATGACATGACCCAAATTCTTGGCACCGGGCCTGACTCACCTCCATTTTTCAGATGAGGAAAACAAGCTCCAGAAAGCCTAAAGGACTGATCTAAGCTATTCTCTGGCCATGCCAGGCCTCCATTTGACTACTGATGGAGGCAGGTGAAGTGAAGAGGAGGAGGGTTTCCAGTAGGCAGTGCTGTGTGGCCAAGGGGGAGCTGAAGGCTGAAGCATCATAAGGTCACAGGCTCTGGCTGGCAGAAGTGGAAAGGGGTGCAGAGGGCAGCCAGAGGGAAGGCAAGAGGAATGAATGCCTCTCACTCACAACAGGCTTAACTAGCTTACCTAGATGCGGGAGGATGCATGCAGTGCTACATCCCACATGAGGAGGAAAAATTGTAGCTCATAACCAGGAGAATTTAAAAGGCATCCCTTTCTCTTCCCTTTCTCCCATTCACCTAGAGCTATGCTAATAAATACGGAAAACAAAGTCCTGTCCTGAAGGAGCTCACATTCTGGTGGGAAACAGATACTAAACAAACACACATATTACCATTCTATCATTACATGTTCTGGTGCTAATTTGCTTTAAAAGCATTTCGGTACAAAGAGAGGTTGTTCTACACTCTAGAATTTAAAACATGTTAATAAGGAATTATCAGGCCAGAGAAACTTATTTAGGGCTTTACACATCATTTTAGAAATCTGCATGAGAAAGTCTGTTAATTCACACAGAGACAATGTTTCATTGGTGATAGGAGTGGTTGATATGCAGTTGACTGGAAAGAATGTTCTGCCCTTGCAGTACCATGGATAAGCAAGCATCCTCCCAGCGCAGCAACCTCAAACGGGTGGAATGGTACCCTTGGCTGGGACTTCAGGTTCTAGAGCCCACTGGTCCTGTACCCGAACACTTAAAGGCCTGACCAGCCCAATGCTGATGGTCCTGCTATCAGATATCAGTCATGATGGTCCCATAGCCCTTTCTTGTGGGGCTTGTTTAGTCCCCAAGAGCAGAGAGATGGCATTCCCTGGGGTCAAGAACCAGCTGTAGGACCGTTTCTGTGCCTGTCTGCACACATTTGGTAGAATTTGCTGCCATTGTAACACACCACCTTGGAGAGAGGCGGTGGGTGACAGACACGTCCACTTCCCACCCCCCCACACTCCACTTCTCACTGCCAGAGACAAAAAGGGTCTGACATTGCCTGAATGGCCAGAATGACTCAGGTTGCATAGAACAGAGACATATATAATACAATGACAAGGTCTATAAAGGTAGAAATGATAGAAAAGTTAGACAAGAGAGTTGAAAGAATATTTCATCTCAAAATCTTCAAAAAAATTAAATGAGGTCTTCATCTTCATAACCACAGATGTAGGATGTCGTCATTTTGTATCTCAAACCAATGAGGCACAGTTTTGCTGAGTGGTGTCCCTGAGGTCACACAGCTAGTCACTATGAGATCCAGGATTAAAGACCTTCAGGATTGAGCCTGGGGAGGGGATGGGGAACTACTCTGTCTCAACACACACAGTCCTCATGGATAGGGGCTTCGGGAGGTAGCATTCTGGGAGGATGCTTTGGTTTCACTCACGGAGGAAAAGGAGCATCCCGGGTGACAGCAGCAGCTGCCCAGGACGAGCAGGGAATAGTAGCAGGTGGGAACAATCAGAGTTTGACTCTCAAATGCTTTCTGAGGTCATGTCTGAAACTATGTGCAAGGGGGAAGAAAGGCGGGGGTTTGTTGGCCACGGAAGGCAGGAGCCCATTGCTGGACGAATACCCAGGACACAGACCTGCTGGCTCAGGGACAGCTTGGGTTTCACCATTTACAAGGTGGGAGCTCCTTTCCCCGAGCTCCACAGAGAAAGGGTCACAGCAGCCACTGAGCTGTAGGGACACGGGCAGTGTTAGCAGTGGAGCTCTGTCACCCCCACAGGGTGGCAGGAAGTCACCACCCAGACACAGAATGACAGGCTGGAACTGAGAACCCAAATGACCCGGTGCATGTGTCTCTTACATCATGTGGCTATGTTTAGGATTTTCAGGTGGTCTAAAACCTTAACCAAGGAGGGGAGGGAAAAAAGGGAGCAAAAGGATGGGGTTAACAAATCCTAGGTAAATCCAGGTCAACCTATCATTACATATTGCTTACTCTTTGAAGATTCGAAGAGATGAGGGGAAAGTCATTCTTTTTTTTCACTGTTAGAATACAGGGGCTGGACTACAACTAGCCCTGACTGAACTCAATAAATGGATGGGATCTGGTGTTGGCCTCTCCCAGTCCAAGAAGGACTGAGACAGTTTAGATGGTGGCAGCACCTGGGTGTGGAGAAATGGTAGAAAAAGGAAACTCCCCTGGACCAATCTGTTCAGTGGGTGGGGCCCCCTTTTAGATTTCTGCAAGCTAGGAAAATGTGTTCTATCTCCGGCACAGTGCTGCTGTCCTATTTCCCATCTACTAGAAGAATCTCTCATCAGTTGCCCATTGTTTCCATTACAGATAATGGGATCCCTGCTTATTTTTGACACAGGACAGGGGCTGATGCATGTAGGGATGATTAGAAGCTGTCAAAATACTATACAGCAACTTGTATTTTCAGTAATGCTCATACTCCAAAGATCTATCATTTTGCTCTGCTCTCCATTTCTTCCCTTATCATGCTTTCAAAGCTGTCCTGACTTCCCAGCCTCATGGACCCATGCTCAACTCCGTTTGCTTTTTCCACCATTCCCAGTTCCCAGCAGGGATCCCTGCAGATCTGCAAGTACTACTCTTTCCTTCAAGGTCACACTTCTGAATCAAGTTGGAGGAAGACACATGCTGCATGGACCACTGAGCCCCAGTCACTGCTGTAGATGCTCGGGGCTGTTGGGAAGCCAGCTTCTGCAAGGATCCCCAGCTGTCAGTGCAGAGTTGGGATGAAGAGAGAAGATCAGATGGAAGTAGTCAGCCAGGGTGAGTGTGAGAACAGAGAGGCACCTTCCTCTCCTCCAAGTCCCATGCAGTGAGTTCTGATCCCCTGCCTGTATCTGAGCTCGCTCTGGCCCTGGGCAAGAGTCAGTCCAATGAACATGAGTGAGAATCAGCTGCGCTATTATTGTCCCATTGTACTAAGCATAGAGTGTACAGAGAATTCTAACTTACACAGCCTTTCCTTGGTGTCAGGCCTCATTTTTGCAAGGCGATGATGCCTCCTCCTTCTTACCTCCTTGACCACGTGTGGACAGGCTGGGTTTTTATTCTCTATTCTCCTGGCCTGATTTCCGACCCGCTGGACCCCTCCTTATCTTCTAGCCTGTATACTAATCCTGTGGCCTCTACTATTACCTGCTCTGATGACTCTGGATCTGCTTACCTTGACGGATTTACCCCCAGAAGAATCCCTTTGCCCTCTCAGACACATTCTTCTGTAGGCCTCTGTTTTCTGTTTCCTTTGCCTTGCACTACCTGCCAGGCCTCTCTAATCCTATAGTCCACATACTGTCAACAGCCCAGGAGCCAGAAGAGTGATGTCACAAGAAGGCAGAAGAACAAAGGGATGGCTGCTTGACTTCAAACATGCACATGTGTACACTCATTGACTGTCCCGAAGGTCCTCTTGTCTCTACACATGGGGTCGTTTCTCTCCCACCTGTGGATTCAGCCCTGTCTGGAGAGCAGAGGTCCACTAAACCTCAAGGCAGGTCAATCCAGGGCCTCCCTCAGGATCACCTGTTGTGTGGATGGCAGTCTGGCCACTGGGCTTTTGCTGTGATACTAGTAAGCAGGACCCTATTTTTATTGTCATGCTGGTAATTTGGTTGCTGCCATAACCCCAATTTGAGTCATAAATTCCCCTCATCTTTTTGGTCCATCACCAGCATCTATCACGCCTGATCACTGCCTCCTGAACTACTTTCTTCACTGGGCTCCCAGGACCTAACTTATGCCTTTTCTCTTTATCTCACTCCTAGCTCCTTCTCAATCTTTCTTCCTGACTTCTCATCATCTGGACCTTTGAATTCTCCCGTGTCTCGGGACTAAGTCCTCAAAGCTCCCCTCTCCTCTACCTACATGCTGTCCTTTGATGGTATCATCTGACATCATCACTTTAAAATTTATCTGTACCCTGAAAGGGCTCAAATTTTTACCTTACACCCAGGCCTTTCTCTGAATTCTGGTCTCATACATGCAACTGCCTAGTTGACATCTCCATTTGGATATTCCATAGCAACTCAGACTTAATAGAAACAAAACTGAGCTCCTGATACTTCCTCCTTAACTTCTTTCTTACACAGTCTTCCCTATTTCAGCCAAGGCACCCCCAGCCTTTCGGAAGCTCTGGTCAAAACCCCTGAGATCATTCTGAGTATTCCCCCCACCACCTAGCCCCCATACCTCACATCCAATCTTTCAGCAATGCCTGTTGGTCTTCAACTTATTTGTAGAATCTAACCAATTCTTACCACGTCCATTGGCACTTCTGTATCCTGCCAGAATTGTTGTAGTGCACTCCTAATTACTCTCCCTGATTCCACCTCAGATATCCTCTGTAGTATTTTTTTTTTTAAGATTTTACTTATTTACTTGAGAGACAATGAGAGAGAAAGAGAGAGAGCATGAGGGGGGGAAGGTCAGAGGGAGAAACAGACTCCCTGCTGAATGGGACTCGATCCTGGGACTCCTGAACCAAAGGCAGTCGCTTAACCAACGGAGCCACCCAGGCGCCCCAACCTCTGTGGCATATATCAAACACAAAAGCCAGTTCTCCTTTTAAACATACATGAGAACATGTCGTTACTTGGTTCCAAACCCCCCCATGGATTTTCATGAAGTTTGAAGTCCTTCATGTCTACTCTGACATATTGCCTCTTACCGTCCACTTTGCTCAGGCTGCTCCAATATGACAAGCTTCTTTGCCCTTCCTCCCACTGGTCTCCTGCACTTACAGCTTAGGACATTTGCACTCACTGTTGCTGCTGCCGGGAATGTTCTTCTCCCAAGTATCTTCCTGCATCTTTGCTCAAATGTCACCTTTTATAGTTGCATATTCTTAGACCATCCTGTTAACAATCCCCAGACCCCGATGTTCTCTATACCCATATGTAGCTTTATTTTTCTCTACAGCATTTAGTACCATTTGATATATCTACTTTATTTAACAATTTATTGACTGTCTTTTCTCAAGTAGAACATAAGCTCTATCAAGCCAGGGTTTTCTGTCTGTTTTGTTCACTGCTCTACCTCAAGAACCAGAATAATTCCTGCCACATGATACATATTCCAAAATAATCTGTTAAGGAATTAGTGAATGAACACTCTATCCCCAGCTCAGGTGTCTTTCTGCCATCCAAACAAAATTATCCAAATGCCTATCAGACAATGTTACATTCACATGAAAACCGAACATGTCCACAATGGCAGCTTATTATCTTCCTGACCGCAGCCCAAACTGTCTCCCTCCCTCCTGTGTCCCAGTCTCAAAATGACCATCACCATCCCCTCAACTGCACAGGCAGAAACTGGAATCATCTCTGAGGATCCCTTTCCTTATCCCACCACCTAACTTACCATGAAGTTTTGTTTATTCTATCTCTAAATATCGTGAACCTGCTGAATGTTGATTTTGCTCCTTTCCTACCCACATTTTTCTAGTTCACATTACTATTTTCAGCATCCTAACCAGTCCTCCTGCCTCCTTTCTGGGCACCAGAGTAAACCAGACCTTGCCTGATCTTGTCTCTCTTCTTCTTAAGACACTTCAAGGCTCCCCATCACCCTTAGGATGATGCAGTTTACAAGCTCCTTCCTGATTTGTTCCTTGCTTACCTCTGTTGACTCTTTTACCTCCATAGGTTTTCAGATAGTATTTCGTATGTTGTCTGGCTGAAATGTTCCTTCGCCCAGCTCTCATCTACTCTTTCTCCAGTCTCAGCTCAGATGTCAGTTCTTTCAAGAAGCCCTCTTCTCTGCTTTCACAACACCATGTACTTCCCTCACAGTGACACTGACCTCATTCTGTTGTACCTGATGTTCACTTGCCACAAGCTCTGTGAGAGTAATGACCACAAATGGCTTATTCATGGTTGTATCACAGGCACTCAAAAAAGAAAAAAAAAGCTTAAGTAAGTAAGTAAGTGAATATTAAAATTCATACGGAGATGGAGCAGTCATACTTTCATGAGCATTCCTACTAACCATAGCTAAAGATACTAGATATTAAAAAGCAAACATAAGACGACTCTGAAAGACAGAAAAAAGGCAGAGGAGCTAGGGAACTTGGGAGTGGGGAGTTGCCTGCATTTTCTTTTGCTGCATCGATCTCAGACTCAGGACTGAAGATGGCAATGTGGAAATATCACCAGCTACAGATTATTCAAAAATCCTCAACAAACCCTGTTCTCTCCAGCCAAAGGACCAGGATGGGGCAGACAAGACACAGAAAATGTTTAGATAATAATCTCTCTCCTCCAAATGAACATAAGAAAAATTATAGCCCAACTGCTAGACCCACCAGCAAAAGCCTAGGAGAGAGCCTTGACTCCTACCCTCACAAAATTGTGATGAGGTGACTCCATATTGTCACTGAAGAGGTATTAGAGAAGGGTAAGAAAGGAGCTGGGACTTTCACCCTTGCTGACCAATAATGAGCTCCTTCCTTTCTTCCTTCTTTCCCTCCATCATATCATGATCATGAGGGGAGCCTGGACTCCCACTGCTGGCCAGCAATAATGAAGATACCCAGCCTCTTGGGTGTCAGTAGAGTGGGACACTGGACATCTACCTCCACCTGGCAATAATAATAAGCAGTGCACCCTTTTCTCCCCACAGGCAGGTGTCCAGGAACTAAAGGTTTACAAGGAAAATAGCTTTTCAATTGACTATCACTCATCCCAAGAACAACTGGAAAGATATCAAACAGACTGAGAAAACAACAATTAAGAGAGGCCAACCCAGAGATGTTAGCATTATCTGATAAAGATTCTCAGGCAGTCAAGATAATAATGTTTCAATAAGCAATCATGAACACACTTGAAACACATAAAATATAGAAAACATACAGAAAAAATAGAAAAAAGCTTAGTGATTGGGCTCAACAGTGGAATGGAGGAGTCAGTGGAAATAATTAGTGAACTGGAAGAGAATAATAGAAACTTTCCAAGAATAGAAACAGCATATAGACTAAAAACAAATTAACCAAGCATCAAGGACCTTTGGGACGATCATAAAAGGTCTAATACTCATGTCACTCGAGTTCAAACAGAAGAAGAGAAAAATATTCAAATATGTAATGGCTGAAAACCTTGCAAATTTGTCAAGAGACACAAATCTACAGATCCAAGAAGCCGAGTAAACCTCAAATATAATAAGCCAAAGAAATCCACGCCAAGACCAAGAAAAAAATCTTGAAAGCAGCCAAAGGAAACAACACCTAATATACAGGGAAAAACATTGAGATTGCTAGATTCCCACCTTCTGAACAAGTGGTACATGTTTTCAGAATCCCCTGAGCAGCAATTCTGCTCTCACCTGCTCCAGGTAAGACTGAGTTGTATCAGTCTTTAAAACCTCAGCTTTTCTGCATAATAACAGAAAACTTCATATCATTTCTGCTTTAATTTGAGGGGCTCCTAGATAGCTTCTTGATGGGGGCTGGTCTCTGGAAATAACCCACCATGTGAAGAGAGAGTTAAAATTTCAACCTCTCACCCAATCCCCAACTTCTAGGGAGGGGAGAGGTGCTGGAGATTAAAGTCAGTCATCAATGACCAAGGGTTTAATTGATCATGCCTACATGATGAAATCTCTATAAATCTGGAGAGCTTGCAGACTGGTGAGTACACTCCCATGGAAGGCAGGTGGTGGTATGCCCTAACTGCATGGGAACAGAGGCTCATTGACTTTGGACTCTTCTGTGCCTCACTCTAGGTACTTCTTTGTCTAGTAAACATGATCCAACCTCTTTGGGGTTGTGGAAAGTCACAAATCTGTAGTTGGCTGGGCAGAAGTGTGACTTGCCTGGGTACCCCATTTGCAGAGTGCATCTGAAATAGAGGCAGTTTTGTGTGCTGAGCTCTTTAACTTGCAGGATCTGATACCAGCTCCATGTAGAGTCAGAATTGGGAGAATTGGTTGGTGTTGGAAAAGACACCATATATTTGGTGTGAGAGAGTATCAAAGAATATACTCCTCAAGCTTTATCCAAAAAATGGATTCCCTCACATCTCCATAAACAAATTGCATCTTATAAGGACTCTACTAAAATGTGTGTTTGTGAGGGTCCTTCTACCCCCTTCTGTGTCTCTCAGATTATCAGGTGCCATTACTGTCCATGATCTTTCTAACCCGGGAGAAAAGCTGAAATGTCATCAGGCAATCATTATGTTATGCTTACTCTGATGCTGAGCTTTTGAGGCTAGAAGAATTATAGTGACACTGACACAGCAAAAAGGTATGGTCTAAGAAATACATGTGGTTTCTGTCCTGATTCCCAGCTCCTAAAACGTGAGTGAGAGGCATGCCTTCAGTTATTCATAAGGTACCCTTCTCATGGTGTCTGAGTTTATGCTAATGAGGTCACTTGGGGGGTGCCTAGAAAGCCTCAGGAGGGGGCTGACCTAAAAGAAGCAAGTAATTAGAGGGTTGGAACTGGGAAGGAGTGAGAGGGATGGCTGGGTGGAGTATAAAAAAATCTTGAACAAGATGCTGAGCTTCCAGATTGGTCAACACTGGAAGTATTGGAAGGTCCTGCAGCTGGAGGAGCATGGAATCTCCTCGCCCTCCCCTCATACTTCATCTCTGCATCTCTTCCATCTGGCTCTTCCTGGCTCTTTCTGTATCTTGTTATAAAAAGTTGGTAAATGTAAAAATATTCCCTTGAGTTCTGTGAGCCAACCAAATGATCAAACTCAAGGAAGGGTCATGAGAACTCCAATTTATGGCCAGTGGGACAGAAGTGCAGGTGATAACCTGACTTGTGCTTGGCATCTGCAATGTGGACAATCTTGAGCTCTTAACCTGTGGCATCTGATGCTGTCACCAGGCAGACAGTGTCAGAACTGAGTTAAAATGAAGGACATTCAGCTGGTGTTTGCTGTGAATTATAGAAAATTAAGAAAAACCCCCACACCTCATGGCCAGAAGTATAATGTTGAGAAATATTATTCTTTCAATAGAAAAACAGAGCTTTCCTTTACAAAAAGTGCTTATAGCTTTTTTTTGTTTCATTTTTTTAAGCACAGGAAAGTGCTATTCAGTATGTATTTTTAATCTTGAACTTCCCTGCCTCTCTAGGAAACAATTTAGGGTAGCATATAAAAAACAAAAAAAAATTAATATAATAGGAATAAAAGACAGTAAATCAGAATGAGAAAGAACAAAGCAAATAGCCAGACCACGCAGATTTAGCAGAGACAGGCCTCCTCCCTGCATAACAGAGAATGAAATGTGAAGAATTACCTATTTTTATGACATGAAAGGAAGGGACAGAACAACTTCTCAGAAGGGGGCCCTAGAGCTCCCTGCACACTGGGGGGCAGCCTCTGCACAGAGGGAAGTGTGCACTGTAATGCATGGTATCCTGTTCTCCTTGGGGTTTTCACAGTAAAGGCAAGTGTAGCCCCCAGTAAAAGTCAAAGGCATAACATAAAAAGTAAAATCTATAACGTGTTTGACAAATGTAGATTTCAACCATCATAGCGCTTAGACTATACTTACATTATGTTCCCCAAATAGAATCATTTTGATTGGGATTTTTGATTTTTGCTTTTAACAAAAATCAGCATGGAGCCCAACGTGGGGCTTGAACTCACCACCCTGAGATCAAGACTTGGGCTCAGATCAAGAGTTGGATGCTCAACCAACTGAGCCACCCTGGTGCCCCTGATTGGGATTTTGATCGGAGCTGGCTATTAACTGGCTCCCTAAGTTACTTTTATTTTTTATTTTTTATTTTTTTTAGCTCAGGGCCTGGGATCAGAGTGTCTTATTCTGATCATCAAGGAGATTCCAGAAACTGGGCAAGGAGTTGGCAGTGCTAAAGTTCTGATATGAAATATCACAGCCTCTCGTCAGAATTCCTGTTGAGATGTATTCTTTTCTGCTTTCATGGGGAGAAGAGGCCATAGGATGCCTGCACTCGGCACTGCTGGGGTTTTCCTCTAAGAGCTAAGCCAGAGATCCATGGAGACTCCTTCTGTGGCCCAGAGGAGCATGGCAGACACGGGAGAGCAAGTTTTCGCCTATGACAGAGGAGATGGGACTGGCTCTCCCACCAGGGCCCTGGCAGAAATGCTCTAGAGGACCAATTAGCTCTCCATCAACGAGGAAACTGACGTCCTGCATGTTATCTACTCACATCTGTGTAAGAGTTGCAGAATGTCCACCGCAGAGCTGTGGCTGCAGTAAAAACACACCTTGCAGACATCCAAGTCGCTGCCCCAGCTGCTGAGCTCAGAAATTTATCCCCACGTTTTGCTGCTCCAATAACTGAACATGTTAGGAGTACTACTGCTGGCCGGTTCCTAGGACACACAGGACTTGCTGGAAGCAGATGCTGTCACCCTGCCCCCCCCACTCTATCCCCCCATAGTCTTGCCAAACCCTCCTGAGACTGCCGGAGGAGGTGGGGGGCAGTCCTCCCACTGTCCTTCCTCGCTCCTTCCCTGGGGTCCAGGCTACCCTGTAGCATGTCCAGACTTCTCCTCCATCCCAGTTTTCTCTCACACAGCCATGTCTCCTACTAAAATCTGTACACTGTTAGTCCTCTGCTTCTCAGCGGACCCAAGCAAACACAAATAGCAATTTCTGTTTTTACTAACAAATTCTGTCGTTGGAATTATATCAAATTTTAACAACAGAATTATAGCATGCCCATGTTTCTCATTGGAGGAAACTGCCCAATTCGTTGTTTTTTGTTTTTTAAGTCAGATTTTGCCATAGAAGAATATTCATCCTTTCATCCATTCTGGTAGAGGGATAAGCAGCTGATTCATCTAAAATAGTATCAAACTCTTACATGGATAAGAAAAAGGTATCTAGCTATGCCATAGCCTTGCTTTAACATTAAGAGGTTTATTTTATTTTATTAAATTCCTTTTTTAAGGATTTTGACAGAGAGAGACAGTGAGAGAGGGAACACAATCAGGCAGAGTGGGAAGCCTACTTCCCGCCAAGCAGGGAGCCCAATGCGGGGTTCCATGCAGGATTCGATCCCAGGACCTTGGGATCATGACCTGAGCTGAAGGCAGACGTTTAAAGACTGAGCCACCCAGGCGCCCCCTTTAAGGGGTTTATTTTAAATGTATAGTTTAATCCACAACTGGGCCCTATTTGCAGGAAGAAGGTTGATAAAATAATGCTCATTGGATACTGCATAGTCTTAATATTTCCTTTCCTTTCTTTTTCTCCCTTCCTTCCCTCCTTTCCTTTTCTTTTTTTCCTTTCCTTTCCCTTCCTTCCTTCCTTCCTTTTTTTTTGGCAGCACCCTCATCCCAAGGCCTGTGGCATCTACCCCAGGAGCTTGCTCACAAAAGAGAATTAATGTTTGTTGAATGAATAAAGGAGATGCTGTATTTGGAGGATATGGTTCCTTTCAGAGCCTAAATACTCAACAGGAGGTTACTGAGGGCCTAGTAGAACATTTGATAACCACACATCTGTCAGAGTTTGAGATGTTCTGTGGGAGATGGGTATATAGTTCCTATAACATTCCTGTAAGCTCAGTAATAGATAGATGTTATTGAAAATTCTCATCCCAAATGTTTCTGCATAGTCTTAGAAAAATCCCTCCTCCATTTCAAAGTTCAGAAAATACTGACCCCATCCTTCAGCAGAGAGGGTTTCCATGGTGACAAAGTATACGCAAAATAAAAGAGGGCAAAGGCCATTGGTCTTCGCTCATGTCAAATGGAAAAACAGGGCTTTTATTATTTTAATTATTCAGTTGCTACAGCTTGACCCCCAAACTCTAACTTTTTGTCCATTCTCTGATACAAGATGCAAAGTCTTTATCTCCACATTGGGACTGATGCACAACTTTCTTCTAATAGCAATCATTGTTGTTGTTGTTGTTGTTGTTGTTGTTATAACTGGAAATGTATTGGGCTTTCCCAAGACATTTGGGCCTTGACCTTCCCAGGAAGGTCAAGAGATATGGTGTAGATACTTCTCTGTGATTGCTTAATACAGAGCTCATGCAGACACTTACAAAGGAAAGTAAGAGTCCTCTCAGGACTGATTAGCTAGTGAAAATGTGGTCCAAGAGCTGAAAATGTGGTCCGAACCCTTCCCCTCAAGACTTCAGTATGGGCTACTCATACTGTCAGCCAACAAACCAAGTCATGGACACAAGTAAATTTCACTGCCTAATTACTTATTCCTACTAGCAACTACATTCCCTGACATTATCTTTTTAAAATGTATGAGTGAAAACTATGACTTCATAAACCAGGTTTCTTGTTTTTTTTTGGATTTTCACATCCTTTGGGAAATGACAGTTTGGCTTATTTTTCTATGACTTCTCAGGGGTCCCAAGGAGCTCAGAGCACCTCTTGCTAGAGGCCCGTTTCAACATACCTGCGGTCTGTGGGGTACAGTTCCACAGTGACCACATCCAGAGAGTTCCAGGCCGAGATGGTCAATCCATTATACAGACACAGCACGCCTACCATCATGGACTCACTGCTGCCCAACCAGAGGAAGAAACAGCTGATCCCTGACAGCACCATGGAGCCACCTGCCAACGACGAAGACAAAAGGGTGCCATGTTTCCTGCAATCTTAGAAGAGAATAATTCTTGGGTTCTTGTCATCTCTCAGCAAACCTGAATCCCATGGGGAGGCTGTGGCCTGGACTCCAACAGCTCAGGTACAGGTAGGCTCACCTGTATAAAGGTTTGCCTCTCCAACTGCCTTCTGAACACAGCAAGCAGGAAATGCACATCATCAATTACTCAGCTACTTAAGTGGAAGAATATACATCAGTCACACATAATTAGTTCTTCAGTCTGTTAATTCACGGAAGCTGCTCAAATGAAATATAATTAGACATAATTTTTGCTGAGATTTAGTCCCAATGAAGGGTCTTAAGGGATTTCTTCTCATCTCTGTGGGATGCAAATCCCTCAGTGGGGAGGGGGTACAGTGGGAACCAGGCTCCCTGGAGATGGCAAGGGCAGCTCTTTTATTTTACATAAAACCAAGCACATACCCAGCATTGTTAAGCGCCCGATTCTGTCCATCAGGAGAGCAGACACGATGTTCCCTGGCAACACTGCCAATGTCCCCAGGAAGTTGACAAAATAAATCCAGTAGGCACTATAGTCATCATCGAAGGTAATCTGGCATCCCGTCTTGTTGTGAGAAAATGAGCAGTTTTGAAATTCACTATCAATGAATTTATATGGCTCAAAATCTGTGGACACAAAGGCATTCATCAGGCTCTTTATAGTTGTACCCCAGTTGAAGACACCCAGTCAAGAATTCAGAAAAGAAACATGGTATTGTAAATTTGAGGGCTTCAGGTCCTGGCCAACTCACAGGGGCTGCTCTAGAACCTCACATTACAAAGTAGCTGAATGAAGGATAGGTTTATTGAATAAAAGAATACATTAGAGTCTAGTTATCCTCTGATTTTTTCTGGTTGGCCATTGCTAATTATATTACTTGCTTACTCCTTGATAATGTTACTTTGTTCTGATAATCACGTTACATAAGTACTATTATTATAGACCTAATAGCTTCTATACCACAACTATAAAAACAAGTTGTTTCAAAATGTAGATGAATCAGCCTTATCATTGCTATTTTATGGGACTCTGAGGCAATGAGAAGGAACAGCCTTTTGTTGGACCCACTAAGGCTGAATGTAGAAGTTGAGGTCGAAGTGGAGGAAGGCACAAAGGAGTAAGAGTTGCCCTTATTGGAAGGTCACTGGCATTCACTGTTTTGGGTTTTTTTTTTTCCTTGAACTTGGATCTATCCAAGGAGAGGTGCAAAGGAATGGTGGGTTCTGCTAAAAGGCAGTGGGAATCAAAACTGTTATTGTCCCTTACTGATCAAAATGTGCCTAAAAAGCCAGTCTTCTGAGGTTGAATGGGTTAGAAGGCAGTGAAAGCACTTTTTAAAAAAACCTGAAGACACTGGTTCCTCTCTCACTGGGAGTTGGGCGGAGCTGTCTGAACACCAAGAAGGCAGCGCTGGCCCAAGGTAGCGCTATACTCCGCCCTGTGCTGGGCTGTTAGTTTGGACTCAGGACAGACACACCGGAGTGCAGGGGTGGGAAAGCATGGGCTCTGCAATCAGTTAAAACTGGTCTCAAATGTTAGCTGTTACCAGGTCCATGAATGTGGCCAGATTACTTAATTTTTCCAAGTCTCCACTATTATCTCATGAAATGAGATAATGAATGTCTAATGATGGAAAGTAGGAACCAGCCTATGGTAGGTGCTCAATCAGTTACCTCCCTCCCAACTCTTCTTTTCCCCTGGGGAGTTTTCCAAACTCCATTACCAGGATTGGACAAAAAACTATCTGATTAAGCATAGCCATGTGTAGTCCATCACTGTTCGCTGCAGCTCAGGCATGATCACTTAGGTAGACATCCAATTTTGAAGCCAGGATTATAAACAAACAAACAAGCAAACAAACTGAAGGGCGATTCTTTTCTTCAAACATTACTCAAGGGAGGGGCACCTGGGTGGCTCAGTCAGTTAAGGGTCTGCCTTTGGCTCAGGTCATGATCCCGGGGTTCTGGGATCGAGTCCTGCATCAGGCTCCCTGCTCAGCAGGGAGTCTGTTTCTCCCTCTGCCCCTCCACCCACCTGTGTGCTCTTTCTCTCTCAAATAAATAAATAAAATCTTTTTAAAAAATTACTCAAAGGTTTTTTTTTCTTTTTAAGATAGAGAAATCGTGCACGCATGTGAGCAGAGTGGGTGGGTGTGGGGCAGAGGGAGAGAGAGAGAGAATCTTAAGCAGGCCCCACACTCAGTGCAGAGTCTGACATCTCCTGACCCTGGGATCTCTGACCCTGACCCTGGGATCATGATCTGAGCTGATATCAAGAGCCAGGTGCTCAACCCACTGAGGCACCCAGGCGCCTCAAGGATTTTTTTTTTTTAACTTGGAACTTCAGCAAGTCCTATTTGCATTAGATAGAGAGAAATAATAAAAGTTTAACCACGATCCAATCTGATTAAAGAAATCCATTCCTTTATACTTTAATATCTACTTTCCCCATACACTTCTGGCCACACTATCACAGGGGTATCACGTTTCTGCCAAGAACTGGGCCATTTGAAGAGGCCCCAGGCAGGGCAAAGGAGCACACCTACCTGTGTTGTCAAAAACAGTGTCAATAAATGTGCAGTTCCTGAAGTAGGTGTTGACTGAAGTCACATCCTCAAAGACACAGGCCTTAAAAAGTGAGTCTTTGAAAGTTACAGATTTGAACTTCATCCCTAGAAATCTGCCCAAAACATACACAGAAAAATTCTTATCAATGACCATGTCCATCAGGGTTCAAAGTAAAGTCAAACAGGTTTAGAGATCTGATGCCCCACTATGGACTCTCCATAAAGACATTAGCCTCTGGATCTTTTAGGTTCTTAACTGCCCACCCTCTTTCCTCAAGCAGCCTGTCCTTTGGCTATCTCCCGGCTCATCTATATTATTTTCCAGCAGAAGAGATGGCATTCAGGAAAACATTTAGCTTTTGCAATGTTGGCAAAAGATTTTGTAGTATATGCTAAGGAAGGTAGAGAGTTTGGAGACTAACAGAGGCTACCGATTTCTTATTTTTCAATCCTATCCTCTTGATCATATGCCTTTATTTGAAAATTCTCTATTTGAGGTTAATGGCTCTAACTTAAGAATGTGCTCCCATGCTTACTTTTGACAGAAGTCTGTTTCCTAAGCTAAAAATTCAAGGCTTCTTCATTTTCCTATAGGGATTTCTGGTAGAGAACAATGAGAACTGGGCTTCATTTATATGAGGAACAATTGACTCAGGGCTCGTAGAAAGGAAGAAACTCATAGGTCACCCTCATTTCCATGAATAATTTTCTTGTCAAAGCCAACTGGTATTCCTTGAACCAAGCAGAGTGATGAGAGCTCTGCTTGTTTTTTGGAAAAGTGTAGAATGAGGAAACCTGCGCAAATAGTTTTTTGAATGCTACAAGGGGTGGGGGATTCTAGATGGTGAAGATAATAACAGTCATGATGATCCCAACATCTTAAAAGAGTCTACGACCAGATCTGTCTGTGTTGATAAGGCCTCCCAGAAGACACGAATCGATAGTCGTCATTGTGTCTCGGTAAGTTATTAAGAGATCATGAATCGATACTTAGCCAGGCACTGAGAGGAGAATGCTTATTCAACTGGAGAATAAGTTATTACACCAAATACCACTCGGGGCAGAAAGGGTCTGAGCCTCCCAGGCAAGCAAGCTGACCGACTTAAAAGCTATACACTCTTCAGTACTTTCTCACCTTAATGCCTGATGATACCTGTCAGCTCAAAACACTGTGGCCTAACATAACACCTTCTTAAAAAGTAATCTCATTTCAACCTCTACTCCAGGGGTCAAGAGTAAATCCAGCTAAACCATAAATTTAGCCATTAAAGAAGGGTAAATAATGGCACTTTTTTTTTTTTTTTTTTTTTTTTGAGAGAGTGAGCAGGGAAGGGCCAGAAGGAGAGAGAGAGGGAGGGAGAGAGAATCCAAAATTAGCTCCACACTGAGCGCGGAGCACGACCTGCGGGACTTGATCTCACAACCCTGAGATCAGGACCCGAGTGGAAATCAGGAGTCAGACCCTTAACTAACTGAGCCACCCAGATGTCCCAATAATGACACATTTTAAGAATATTATCAATTTTCTGAACTAGAAGTGAATTTGGAAAGGGAAAACAATTTCAGGTTTTTTATGAATGGATAACATATAGAGAGTTCACAAGTTACAAAATTGAAAACACTGAAAAAGGATAAAATAAGTCTTTTCCCAGCCATCCTTAAGCCTCCCAGTTCTTTTGCCTGGAGGTGGCCAGTGTGGCCAGTTTCTCATGTGCTCTTAGGAGCATTCTTTTTATGGAGTGCTAGCAAATAAGACACACAATTCTACCCTTTTTGCTTTGTTTGGTGCCAGTCTACCCCAGAGGCTATTCTAGATCAATACCACGGCATTAAGGAGAAATGCCATTTTATGGTATTGAATAGGAAAGTTCTTTGTAAAAAATGAGTTAGCTAGCGGCATTTCCCATTTCCCTGAAAGACAAAAAAATGAAAATCAATAAAAATTCTATTGCCTTCTAAAATAAATACATATGTTTTACAGGGATTTTAATACTATTAAAATGGCTAATAATTATCTTGCTGGTGGTGACCAAAGAGTTGGCTTAGAACTTTAACCAGCATCATTTAAGATAGGTCAGAGACACAAACATGTCAGACATGTCTAATGAAGTAACAACACTTTTAAAAATCAATGAAGTAAATTTTTACCCTGCCATTACAAAGGTTTCCATGGAAAGACAAGTGCAGGCTTAGGCTGGGATTTTATGTGGGAGAGTGAAGGTGATCCTACATGGCCTGCATAAGGATTAAGCCCCTTGTGGAATTGCCAGTTTAAACAATTATCTCCTACTTCATAATTCTCTCTTTCATCATATAAACCATAAGTATCCTACAGAATTCTTTCTCATCCTTCCAAAGCGGTTTTGTCTGAGAAAACTTGGTCCAGTTTTTAAAAATTTTTATTTTTACCATCTCTGCCTTTGGGACAATTTCCTAAGAACAATGTTTAAGCCATCAGGAGCACACACCACCCATTATTTGCCCAGACGACAACTAACAGAAACAAATGGCCTCGTCTATTCCTTTACCCCCATGAAAGAATGTGCTGGAACCACCTTCCTAAGCCAGTTCTCTGTGCATACCAAGAGGCATTCCAGAGTCTATCTTCAAAAAAGTACTTTACTAACTTATTCTGTATTTTCAAAGCCCTGAACTTTGAGGAATCATTTCTGTTCTTCAAAGGAAAGTCTTACTGGTACAATGTAACATCACTTCCAGATTCAGCCTAGTGGAGAAGAAAGGGCTTCTGAAAGTGGTCCCCTTCCTCAGGGGTAAGAGACAGGCATCATGTTACACTACGGATTTCTTCTCTGAATTAAGTAGCACCATCAACCATCTTATTGCCTTGTACTCCTCCTTCTTCTCTCCCATGACTTATTTCTGCTGCTTTCCAGGGTCTCTCTAAATTTTCTTTTCATACCAGTTAATTCCGCTACTTCACAAATATGAAGCAGCAGTTTCAGAAGCAGTTTTAAGTCAAGGACTGATACACATATCACGCTTTTTTTTTTTTTTTTAAGCTCGTTTGGAATTCAGTCTGAAATTGACTAATGTACAAACTAAGACAAACAAACAAGCAAACAGCGGTGCATGCTTCCATGCAGCAAAGGCGAAGAAGAAAGAAAGAAAGAAAGAAAGAAGAAAGACTTTTTTCAGAACAGACAGCAGATTATTTCAAAGTTTCTGGACCTGCCATTGTCGTACTCTGCTCCCAGGTGCAACTGATTTGCCATTGTAAAGTTAACACTGAAATTTGAAAATTTTTCTCTCTCGATCTTTTCAATGGGCAACACATTCGACTGCAGATGTTTGATGACATCAGGGAACCACACAGATAATCCATAGTACCTGCAAAGAAAGACATAGGAATTTGTACGGGTGCCGGCATACCCGTGGCAGTGACCGACCCCTGCCAACTGACAATTTCAGAGAGGCAGGGGTTCCTGGAGAAGCACTTGTGATTCTGATCCTCTCCCTGCAACAGGAGGAATCATGGAGCAGTCATCTTCCCACCATGCATCAGTCTGCAAAAATCATGCCAGAGAGCCAGCCTGGGAAGCCCCACAGACAGGAAGAGTTCTGCACTCTGCTTTTGGACAGGGACCTGCATCCTATACCAACACAGGGCTTCCTGACCCTGATGCTCTTCTCATCACCCTAGGCCTCACTGAGGAACCCCTATCTCCTAATCTGGTAGTGCAAACTCCTGGGGTCCCCAAACTCTGAGTACCATTAAAGAATGACCTTTTTACTCATGGGGACTATTTCTGGGTTCCTACACTACTGTGATACAGTGAGCTCAAGGGCAGAGACCCATTTCTCAAGTGGTTCAAGGCTGGGAGAAGGGTCATTTGGGTTGTTACCTGAAAATCCAGGTTATTTCCACTTGCTGCCGTACTCTCTTAGGTATGATTCCAGTAGGGGACAGCTCAGTCACTCTTCTGTGCTCTTTAGTACAGCAGCCACTAACCACATGTGGCTACTGAGCAGTTGAAATGTGGCTTGTGCAAATGCTGGGTCATGGGGTAGGTTTATTTTTAACATCTTGAGGAAGCTCTGTACTGTCTTCCAAAGTGGTTGCACCAGCTTGCCTTCCCACCAACATGCAGGAGGGTCCCCTTTCTGTGTGTCCTCCCCAACATCTGTTGTTTCTTATGCTGATTTTAGCCATTCTGACAGATGTGAGGTGATATCTCATTGTAGTCTTTTTTTTTTTTTTAAAGATTTTATTTATTTTTTTGACAGACAGAGATCACAGAGAAGCAGGCAGAGAGAGAGGAGGAACCAGGCTCCCTGCTGAGCAGAGAGCCCGATTCGGGGCTCGATCCCAGGCCCCTGGGATCATGACCTGAGCCTAAGGCAGAGGCTTTAACCCACTGAGCCACCCAGGCGCCCCCCTCATTGTAGTCTTGATCTGTATGTCCCTCATCAGCCATGATGGTACATTTCATATGTCTGTTGGCCATCCCTAGGTCTTCTTTGGAAAAATGCCTGTGATCCAACAATTGGGGTATTTATCCAGAGAACACAAAAAGATTCATTTAAAGGATAAATGCACCCTGAACATCCGTCACACTGCTCTCTACTCATAAACCCAGGACAAAAATCTTTGAAAATGGCAACAATGAGGGAAGCAAGTTGGCCTGGAGCATACATCATCACGACGTGAAGGAGTTTCACCTAATTCCTAATTTGTTCAGTGAAAGTTTACTGAATATCCACCAAATATAGGCACTCTTTAACATTTCAGAGATATTACAAGGAATCTGTAAAGCTTACAATGTGGTCAGCAATAAATAACAAGATATCAGCAAACCAGATATTAACATGTCTCCACATCAAGAGGAGAACTTTTGACTACTTACCTTTGTACCTAGTTGGGTGTTTAGTACATAGTAGGCACTTTTCAGCCCTGTCTGCCTTCATTGATTAATGTGTCTCCTAGAACTTGAGTGGTAGTTACTTTATGTAATCTGAATCATCCCTCTTAATTTGGAAATAAGGAAATAAAACTTGGTATAGTATCTCCAAGTCAGAGAGCAGAGTGAGGTGTTGGGTCTTCTGGTCTACACTTTCCCTGTCTCCCCCAATACCCCTCATGGCACTATGAAAGACTGACCGTCTTTGATCACTCGCCTATTTTCATTTAGAGAGGTTTGCAGATAGAACCTGCAGCATCGATGTTGGGCTCTACTAGGGCATTAAGAGCCAACTGACCTGAAAGTATAGGGTATTATCTAACTGTCTCTTTTAAACAGTAAATTGCACAAAATAGAGTTGGACACAAATAATCTAAAGCTATTAGCTAATAAAATTCTGATATTTTCTTTCTATCTCTTTTCTTAGAACACATATATGGAGGCTTCATTCATTAATTACTTATTGAGCACTTATTATGTGCCAGGGGCACACAGGAGTGAACGAGACAGTTTAATATCCCTGTTCTCACAGAGCTTCCACAATGGGGGAGACAGAGCTTTACTCTCTATAGAATAAAGAACTTTTCTGTATATTAGAAGACAGAAGGTGCTCTGTGGGAATAATAAGGCTAAGAAGGGGGCATGGAGCGCTGAGGGGCTGCCATTAAGTAAATGCTTAAGGAAGATGACCCTGGGAAGGTGACATCCGAGCCAAGTCTCAAAAGAGGTGAGGAAATGAGCTGGGCAATGTCTGGGCAGCAGTGCCAAGGCAGTTCCCTGAGATGGGAACGTTCTGGCATTTTCATGGAAAAGCAAGAAGGCTGCTGTGGCTGGTGCCGAGCAAAGGAGAGGAGGGTGGAGAAGCCATGGGGAGCAAATCACCCACGGTCTCGTCAGACTTTCCAAGGACTATTGGTTTTGCCCCCCAGCATTATGACAAAATAAAGTAAGCCATTTATAAAAACTGTCATGGCCAGCAAATCTAAACTGAAAAAAAAAAATCCTTCCTAACATATTAACAGCATCAAAGAGTATAAGAAAGGAGAGCCATGGGACTGGGAGTTACCGTGTGGAAATGTAAAGATTTCACTCACCAAGAACTGAAATATTACTTACCCAAAGGACAGGGTGAACCAAACTATTGTAAGCTTTATTGTATTTTCCCTGACAGGGTAGTTGAAACATCTCATGAAAGTCAACCAGATCTGTAAAATATTAAACAGTTAGTTTTCTTATGTGGTTATGCAGTGAATCCACTCCCCAATAGCCTTCACCAGTTATAAAAACACTGACTTTTCTTTGAGCCAGATTCATTGGAACTTCCAGTGTCAAGGCTGGAGGCTCTAGGAAACCAAATCCTGCAAGTTTCACTTTTTTAGCTTCCAGGAAGCCAATGGACAAAGTAACTTAAAACTTCAGTGTGTCCCAGCCTTGCCAAGACTCCTTGCCTAGCACTTCCCTTCCCAAAGATGGAATGTCTTTGGAATGTCTTGGCTAGCCCACTTGTCCTGGGGATGGGGGGTGGGGGAGGGTGGGAGAGGAGTCCTTTCACCTGGTCCCAGTGCAGGAAAATGAGGTGTCCTGGACAGCAGGGGGCACAGGCTCACTCATGGAATGGTCACGATCCACCCTGCTTCTGACCAACTTTAAAGGCACCATGTTAGCCAGCACTCGCCGGCAGGGGTTGTGGGCGGGGGGCGGTGGGGGGGTCTGTTACTTACTCCATAGAGTTCCGTGCGGATCCGGACAAAACACCTTCTGTACCATGTCCCTGTGTCACTCTCAATTTCAATCAGCTCATCTATTTGTTTGGGGGTTTTGATTCTGTGGACCTGTAGAGAGCAACACAGTGCCAAGTGCTGAGTTCTCTTCTCTGAAGGCCTATCATTTGTTCTGAAAGGAGCAAAGCCCAACTCCCACAAAAGCAAACAGGTATCTGATAACCATTCCATTCTTACATTAGACCATGAGCATAGAAATATACAGATCCCAACACCACCTAGAAGAACTGCATAAAGAATGAATGGGAAGGAATACTATGGAGAAAGGGGGAAGAACAAGTAGGGATAGAGTAATATGAAACCAAAATGCCCTTCTTTGCAGCATAACCATAAAGGCAAACATTTCACAGGTAAAACATTCAGAGAGATTAGCTTTTGGAATAAGAATTATTTTGCTTGGACTGAAGTGATTGTACATACTTTACTTTGGAGCCTATGGATTTGTTGAATTTGGTCCCTCAACATAGTTCTTAAAGCTTCCTCATCCAACTTGTATTCTTAAAAGTTATCTTTGTATTTTATGACGCTTTCTTCCTTTTCCCATAACCTAACCCACAGTGGCTGGTCAGCAAATAGCCACAGGCAAGCACGGTGCAAAGTCTAGAGAATGGGCTCTGACTGGAAGCATTAACATAGGTTCTGCAGTGACAGAGGGGAAATAAATGATGGGAGATCACTGTGAAAGGCTGCATTAAATTAGCCTCTTCTGCTTGGGAAAAGAAGCCAGACATAGGAGAGGCAATGCTTTCAACACAGAGAATGAAGCCTGAAAAGAGAAAAATAAGAATTAAAAAAAAAAAAAAAAAAAAAAGAATGGTTCCTTTTGTGGACCTGTCCCATCTTACCCTGTTAGTCAACATTCATTCGACTTTTAGAGAGAACACAGACAATTGCACAAATGTTCCCCCTGCCAGGGGTCACTTTTGAACACCTTTTTTTTCTGGAGATTCTGCCCACATCCAAAGCAGGACTTCTATTGTGAGAATCCAGGTACACTGTCTTTTGACAGTGGTGATTTGGGAACCCTCAGCATCTTCCAAATTATATGAGGAAAGCAGTAGCCTCTTCCTGCTATGCCAACAAAGAGGTCCGTATTTAATGAAAATAATGTCTGAGTTAAATGTGGGATTTCAAATAGAGTAAGCTCAAAATAATCCATGGAGGCATTACTTTGTGATACTCTAGATTTTTTAAATCACAAAGATGTTCTTATCTCTCAACATACTATTTTTGAGAGGCTTCTTCCCTACTCATCAATGTTTGTTCATTCATTCATGGGAACTCCCTGGGTACCAGGTTCAGCACTAGACTTTGGAGTTCCAAACATAAAATATCACATCCTCTCACCAATTACTATACGAAGAAAAAAAAAACCTCTAATGGAGATCAATATTAGATGGAAAAGATGTATTTTATTGAACACCAAGTTGAATTGGGAATGAGAGAAATCATCATGGGCTTATGGAGAAGTATGTCATTTGCCATGTATGTGAACCACTTGGAGGCCATTCCAAGCGTGGGGGATACCATGTGCAAACATCCTGAGTTGTGAGAGAAAACAAGGCACTGGACAACTACAAAGAGTTTTAGATTCCTGAAGAATAGTCCAAGGGCAGAGGGCAGTGAGTAATGAGGGCTGAAAGAAATCAGTGGCAGTAGGGTCAAAAGTAAGGAACAAAGAGGAATGATAATTAGGATGGAAATATTAGGACAGAGTGAGTCCTTGAATATTATGGGGATAAAGGGAAACAAGAAATAGGGTTAGTTTTAAGGCTTTCCAGTTTCATGGTCCTGGTGGTATCTTCTGATAGAATTCAGTAAAAAGAAGCAGCTTGAAGTCTCTTAAGATGCGAAGTCAGACTTAGAAATTCAGATCTGAAAGGACATAGAAGGATGTCCATAATGGCCTTCAACATGCATATTTGGAGCTCAGGAGAACTGTCCATTAGGAGATGGAGAGCTGGAATCAGCTAAGGAAAGTATATTAGGTTAAAAGAGAAATTAGCTTAAAAGAGTGTCCTGGAAAACAATATTTAAGGTAGGGGCATAAGAAGAAGAGCTTAAAAAGGAGGCTTTGGAGGAATGCACGCAGATTCGCTGGACTGTGGGCATAGCAGGGAAAAGAACAAAGTTATCATGTTGGAATGATGTAATGACTTTGAAAGTCACGTAATAAATGACTCTGAGATTACCCATTCTTTTGGAGTATTCCCTTGTATTCTCACATAATGTAGTAACAACATAATGACCACGTGTGAATTTGGTTAACTCAAACCTTCCAGAAGAAAAAGCAGGTAAATAGCACAGTGAGGCCCTGGAGAGATTCACCTCAGAAGATCACTCTGGTAAAGCATTTTTCCTCATGTGGCTAAGAAGGGTTAAGTGACATTGAGTCTCTAAATGATGTCTCAAGATTCCTCCAGCCGGGGCACTTGGGTGGCTCAGTGGGTTAAGCCTCTGCCTTCAGCTCAGGTCATGATCTCAGGGTTCTGGGATCGAGCCCTGCATTGAGCCCTTCATCAGGCTCTCTGCTCAGCGGGAAGCCTGCTTCCTCCTCTCTCTCTGCCTGCCTCTCTATCTACTTGTGATCTCTGTCTGTCGAATAAATAAATAAAATCTTAAAAAAAAAAAAGATTCCTCCAGCCTTCTGAATGTTTAAAAAAAAAAATAAAATCCCTCCTCTGTTGTGCATCTGCTTAAAAGAAGGGTTTATTCAAACATTTCTAGGTCCTCAATAGAAGACATCCATTACTGACCTCCATTTCTCCATAACATTGCATTAAAAAATATGCTAATGAAGAATGTGTGGTAATGTAGATAAAGGCCAAACTTAAGTATATATTTACAATATGAAAATTTTGTTTCCTCAGTAAAAAAGAAATAAATAAGGTGTCAATAGACGGTTTAATAAGGAACTATTTCATATGTTTTAACACCTATATTTGGTGTTATTTATGACACTGAAGATCTTATTTATGTCTCCCTTATGTCTTACTGTATGTCTGCCTAATCCTATTTGAGACAAAACATCATTAGTCTAATCGCATGACTGCCTATGTAAAAAGATTGAAACCACTGTTCCTTCCAAAAAATTCCATCCATCCAATTTTCGTTAATTTAGACTGGCTTTCCCCGCCGAGAACAGACTTGGTAACTAGAAGATGTAAGAACATTTTATGCAGAGTGAACAGCAAGCACAGAGCCAGTAAGAGCAATACATCTAAGTGAAGTGGAAATATGAGGAACCAAAAGATAAGCGTAGCTGGTGTAGAGAGAAAAATGTACAATCTGGCCTTTTCAGAAAAGGTTTCCTTGCGCCTGGCATAGATGATTTGCTGAGAAGCAGGTACTTACCGAGAAGACTTTCTCAGGTTGACCCCGTGCTCTCATGTTTGTGTCATGAATTAACTTCAGGATCATCCATGCTTCATCATGTTTTCCAACCTAAGAAATGTGAACAGACATTGAAGGGCTAAAAGGTAAAACAATCCCAGATTTTCCAATAACCACCTTGTGTTGTAAGAGCAAGCTGGGTGTAATTGCACAAATGGGCTAGCCCATTGGACAGCCTCAAGTACATGAGCAGTTCAAGGGATGTGCCTAGAACTAGAAATACCATCTTTGGCTGCAAAAAGTTCACGTATAAAAAAGTAAGACAAAGTCTCTTCGCTGAGGGAAAAGTTATTTGCTTCGGGAGGAAATTAGTGCTTTCTGGCCACGAGGCAGCTTTTTCACACACTGGTCTTTTAAAACATGTCTCCATTATATGTAAACAATGAGTCATGGAACACTACATCAAAAACTAATGATGTATTGTATGGTGACTAACATAACACAATACAAAAAATAATGAAAAAAGTAAAATAAAACATGTCTTAGTGAAACCAACCCCTCTATGGTTTCATGGCAGCTAGGGAAAATGTCCACATACTTTCCTAGAATTAACAAGGAACTTGTTCCAATGTGTGTGGCTCCCTTAACTCTTCATAGTAATACACATTACCTCCAGTAAGAACCGTGGGCTTTCAGGCATGAATGTGAGGGCCACCACCGAGGAGACACAGGGGAGCGTGCAGACTATCACGAACACACGCCAACTGTGGAACTGGTAAGCTGACCCCATGCTGAAGCTCCATCCTAGAAATCCAAGAATGGAAGAGTGAAGGAGAGCAGCTCTCAGATGGCCTGCTGGGAAAGCGAGGACCCTTCCCCTAATCACTGTGGGTGTCTACACGGCAAATGTATTGTTAAGTCTTGAGCCAATCTGGGCATTAGCCATAGTGACCAACTCAACTTTACAAACACCAATAGCAGTGGTGAGAGAAAGAAACCAAAGGGGTCAGGGCTTAAGTATGGGGTACATGTGTATTTCTGAACAACCGAATTCCAAAGACCATGATAAATTAATTTGGAATACTTTTTCCAACAGACCCCTGTGCTGGAGCATGTTCTGTTTGCTCCTCCTGGTCACTGCCCCCCCACCACCCCGCTGTAGGCTGGGAAATGGACTGCTATGGGGCCATCAACTGGCTCCCTTCTGCGTTGGCTTCCACTGGGTCTGGGAGGGTGGGAGCAGCGTTCAGGGTATTTCCTTGCCTTGCTTCCCCTCTCCCTTCCCTTGGCTCGGGGGAGATTTGGCATTGGGTATGCCTATCCCCTGGGACCTTCTCCTACAGCCACAGCTCTTGTCAGCTTTCGGCAATCCCTCAGCCCTGGTGCCCTCTGATGCACAGGTAGGTACAAGATTCTCTCCTGCAGCTAGCTCCTAGGTGCTTTATTATTCCCTCTGGGTTTCTTTTCACTGTTTCCACATGACTCTCCAGTGATCCCTTATGAGGGTGTCCTTGGTTTCCTGCCAGCACCCTGACCAGTACGATTGTTTAGTTTTTGTTTTGTTTAAAGACTTTATTTGACACAGAAAGAGACAGCAAGAGAGAGAGCACAAGCAGAGGGAGTGGGAGAGGGAGAAAGCAGGCTTCCCGCTGAGCAGGGAGCCCAATTTGAGGCTTGATCCCATGACCCTGGGATCATGACCTGAGCGGAAGGCAGCCACTTAACGATTGAGCCACCCAGGCGCCCCTGAGCAGTACAGCTGTGAAGAAATGGCAGGTGTGGTATCTTTCCATATGCACATGTCCTAAAATAGGTCAAGATAATTTAAAGTTTCTAAATAGTATTTTTACTCTAATAAAAAACAAGCATAATGGGATACAAACAGAAATCTCTTTAAGAACTAAAAGGAAAATATGCTGAGAATACCCAGGAATCCCACTGCCATATTACCCATAGTTATAGCTAAATGTAAGAAGTAAATAAAAGCTGAAATGTAATAACAAGTAAAAAATAATCTTAATAAAATTTAAATAACAGTAGGTTAAAAAAAGAACTAAAAGGAAGCTGATATTTGAATGAATATAAAATGGGTGATGGCTAAATTCAAACACGATTCTAAATGAGAAATAATGAGGGATATAAAATCTAATTGAAAACAGAGAGGAAATGTATAGAGATATAGATGAATTACATGAGGCAACATTTCAGTTTTTGGCAATACTTGGCATTTAGAAGGCGTTCTGTGACCAAGTCAGGTATTTTATACCCCATCCCCAGGAGAGCAGTGTACTTATTCATTATTTACCCAGAAGCCAAGTGCGATTCTGAGGCTGATGTAACTTTCTCAGGGCCACCAAGCCACAGTTACAGATCAGCATCTTCTCTACCAGGATCTGAGGCAGAGTCATATACCACACCCAGCCTCGTGTCCACGCACACTTGCTCATAAACACAGCATTTGTTGACAAATGACATAAATGTCAATGACACGCTGCATCAATCCTAGATTAATAAACATTTTCTGGGAATTGGTAAATTAACCACATCATGAAATTAAGAAGGGGATGTCTCCTCACAGGGTTTTATGTAGCAGGAGTTCCAAAGTCCCAAATACCCAAAACATAGACAAAAAAAGTTGATGGAACAGAGAAAACATGCCTTGTTCACTTCACATTTGATCAGAAAGTCTGTTTCAAAGAATATCTTTTTTTTAAAAGATTTTATTTATTTGACAGAGAGAGAATGCAAGCAGGGAGAGCGGGAGAGGGAGAAGTAGGCTTCCTGCCAAGCAGGGAGCCCGATGCAGGGCTCGATCCCAGGACCCTGGTATCATGACCTGAGCTGAAGACAGATGCTTAACAGACTGAGCCATCCAGGTGCCCAAGAGTATCTTTTTAAAAAGCTGTAGGTCCTATTATTTGACATGCTGGATAAAAAAAGAAAAGTTTTGGTTGGTGGAGTGAAGCAAATGCAAGGCTAAGCACAGGATGACATCACACCAGTGGATCGAGCTGAAAGCTTCTGGCGCTGGAATAGGGCTCCCTCCTTGCCCAAAGATGACCGCATGCCCAAACCTAGGACTATGTTACCCTATATGGCAAAGGGACCTTGTAGGGGGCATTCAGTTAAGGATCTTGAGGTAGACTGATTATGTCACAGAGTGGGGCCCGACCTACAGAAGCAGAAGAGCCTTTTTGTAAGAGAAAGGGAGAGAGGTAGATGTGGCAAGGGAAGTCAGGGGTCAGCTCGGAGAGAGATCTGAGGGTGCTGCAGTGTGGGCTATGAAGAAGTAGCCAGAGCCACAGGCAAGCAATGTAGGCGGCTTGCAGGAGCTGGAAAAGGTGAGGGCTGTCTTCTCTGCTCCCACCCCCAGAAGCCCCACCAACTCATTTAGACTTCCGACCTCCAGAATTTTAGAATAACAACCTTATATGGTCTAAAACCAGTCAGTTTGTAGTGATTTCTTACATCAGTATTAAGAAAGCCACACAGCTCTCTGTAGTTACAGCTCTGCTGCTTACACGATTGAAACAATTAAATTGGAGAATTTCAGCTCTTCTCTATGAAACCTCAGGCTCCTGGCTTTTGCTTGGACTTCTCGGCAGGCCTTGCCTAGGACTTCCGTCTCCTTTCCGATAGCTGGTCTTAGAAATACTGCCCTTCACTCTCACTATTCCTGAACATCACATCAGTGGGGGAAAAGACTGAGTGCAATGTGATTCTATTTGAGCAGTTTTCAGCCTACGGAGGACACTGAACTACAAATAGAATCTAATCCTGGAGGAGGGCTAGCTGGTCAGAGCCCCCAACTCCTCAACTCAAAATGCATTTTCTTCAGGGGTATAATCTTCTGTCCAGCAGCTCAAGTTTAGCCTGATCGTTGCGGTTCACACCCTTCTGTATTTCATTAGCCGTGAAGTGGGTCTCGGGCCCCTGCTTGGTGTGTGCGTGTGCACACGCACTGTGTTCTTGCTTTATATAAAGGGGGTGGGGTCCACTCTTCTCTCCGTTTTTTGCAGTATGTGCTTCCCCAGTCTCCAAAACTCTACTGTACCCCTTTTTTTGTCTCTCTTCAAATCCTTAGCAGTCTGTTCTACTTCTTGCACTTGACCCACAGCCTACTGTTTTCAGAGAACACAAACACAGAGAGAACTGCATACCTCTCATCTTCTCAAAGCTCCTGAATCTCCCCATCCACGTGCACCTGTCTGCATGCTCCGTCTTCCCTCAGGAGCATTGGCAGTTCGTCTGTTGTGACCAATCCAAGGCCAATCTGTCTCGTGACTCCTCCTTCTCTCTCTCAAGGACAGAACTATAATCGCCTGTCCCTCCTCTCTGGCCCACTTCATAGTGTTCTCATCTTACTCGATGGGTCATTCCATCAGCACACCCATCTCCACCATCTAAGAAAAAACCCTACCTTGACCCCCACAGGCCTCTCCAGTTGCACTGCTACTCCTCTGTCCCCATTCTCAAAAGAATGGTCTAGAGCAACTGTCTCCACTTCTCACTGCAAATGGGCTTCTGCCCCTAAAACCACAGAAGCTGTGCCAGTCAAGGTCATCTGTTTTGCCAAATCAAATAGGCACTTCTCTGTCCTCTTCTTATTTGAGCTGTCTAAATCATTCCATTTAGCTGGTCATTTTCTTCTCTTTGAAGAACTTTCCCCCTTGTCTTCCTCATCACTACATGTGCTAGTTTCTTTCCCAGCTCACTGGCTTTCCTTCAGTTTCTTTAAGTGACTCTTTCTCTCACTAGCTCTCCCAAGTCAGTGTATCCTAAATATTGATTGTCAGTCCTGTTCTCTGGATCCAGGTGCTCTCTAGGCAGACTCATGTATTTCCATGACTTTAAGCACCACCTATAGGCCACGATCTCTGAAACATAGCCTCTTCTCTTTCTAGGGCTCCAGAAACCCATCTCCACCTGCCTATTCACATCTTCACAGAGGTGTCTAATGGGCATCTCAGAGTAACTGTGTCCAAAATGGAACTTCTGATTTCCTGCTCTGCTACCAAAGAAAACTCTCACATTTCCTTCAATGTTCCTGTTTTGGCAAATGACACACTGCCAGCCACTCAGATATTCATGCCAAAAACCAAGACCTCATCCTCGATTTCTCTTTTCCCCTCACCACATTCAAGGTCCAATCTCTCTGCAAGCTCCTTCTTTCCAACAGAACTCACAGCCATCTACTTCCCATCTCCCTGGCACCACCAACCCTCTCGTCGACAGCATTGTACCCCTGACCTACAACAGAAGCTTCACTCTCCTTTCCCTGGCCTCCCCACCCCAGTTTGCCACAGGCCACTCCCCCAACAGCAGCCAGACTTACCCTTTTAAAACATCAGTAAGAGGGGGCGCCTGACTGGCTCAGTCAGTAGAGCACATGACTCGTAATCTCAGGGTCATGAGTTCAAGCCCCACACTGGGTGTAGAGATTACTTCAACAAAATTGAGGGGTACCTGCCTGGCCTAGTTGGAAAAGCATGTGACTCTTGATCTTGGGGTTGTGAGTTCGAGCCCCACATTGAGGGTGTAAAGATCACTAAAAAGAAATAAACCAAACTAAAATGTCAACAAGAGCACTTCATTCTGCTGCTTAAAAGCGTTCAATGACTCCCAAGACGTTTGGACTGAATCCAAATGCCTTCTATGGAGCCAACAGAAACAGATCCCTAGCTATTTACCTGAACTCACCTTCTGCTGCTCCCCTTGCCCTCTTGCTCAGGCCCTACCTACCGGCTTACAGTTCTTTGAACATTTAAAGCTTAATTTCATCTTAGGGGCATTTGTTCTATTTTAGTTGTCCATTCTATGAGGTTTGAAAGTGAGAGTGTCTTTCAGGCCATCTCATCCCCATTGTAGTTCCCTTAGAGTCTTTGCATTTGCTATTTTCCCTCCCAGGACTGCTCCGTATATGTTGATATTTGCATATGTTTTGCATATGTTGATACCTCCTTCCCACCTTCCCGTAGGTTTAAGGTTATCTCTTCAGAGAAGCCAAACCCTCAACCCCACTCTCACCAAGGCCTATCTTATTGTTTCCACAGCATTTACTGCTATCCAAACCCGTCAACTGCATTGACTTGGTGACATGTTTTCTCTCTGTCCCTTTCCCCACCGGGAGAGTAGGAACTCTGTTTTTGTTACTCACCAATATAGTCTCAGTGACTATAGCAAGTGCCATATATTCCTCTGGGAGCATATGAACATGTGCCAGATCACGGAGGCTGGAAACCTAGTTTTCTTCTGACGTTTTTTACATTCACACTTAACAGCAAAACAACTTTGACTTACTTTACCAAATTAAATTAATAATTCGTATATCATAAAATTTATTACCTTTTCAGGTATCCAGTTCTATGAGTTGGAGAAATGCACAGTCACGTGGACACCATCATTATCAAGAGGCAGATCAGGTCCATCAGCCCAAAACATTCCTTCCGGCTGCCCTTTAGCCGTCAACCGTTCCTTCCTTCCTAACCACCGATAACCACTGGTCTTTTCTCTGTCCCTACAGTTTTGCCTTTTCCAGAATGTCATCTAAGTGGAATCCTAATCTGGCTTGATAGACTTAGAATAATGTATCCATGCAGACTGTTCCACTTATCAATAGTTTGTTTCTTTTCACGGCCTAGTACAACTGGCTTGTGTGGCTAGGTCCTAGTTTGTTCACCTACTCACCAGCTGAAGGACAGTGGATTGTTTCCATTGTTAGGGCATTATAAATAAAGCAGCTGTCAACATTTCAGTCAGATTTTTTTGTGTCCCAAAGTTTTCCTTTTATCTTGGATAAACACCAAGGAGCAGGCTACTTGAGTCATAGGATAAGTTTATGTTTAGTTTTATAAGAAATTGCCAAACTATTTTCCACAATGGCTGTATCTTTTTACATTCCCCTCGGTAGTGTGGGAGACATTTAGCTGCTTCAGACCCTTCCTACCACTGTTTTGGCAGTTTAGGATTTTGTTTTGTTTTGTTTTTCCCCAGCCATTCGAATAGGTATGTAATGGTATTTTATCATGTTTTTAATTTGCATTTCCCTATTGCCTAGTGATCATCTTAATTTACTTTGCTTATTCATTCATATTTTCATTGAGTACCTATATATGCTAGTCACAATGCTCCACAATGTGGAGGCCAGTTAAGACTACTCTTCTGCCCTCGAGGATTTCTAGTCTAGGAGAAGAGGTAAATTAGTTGGCAGACACAACAAACAGTCCCACACATGCTGGAACAGCTTATAAAGAAAGTGTGGTGGGGTACAGAAGAGGCAGAAGTATCTATCTCTTTGATAGATACCTCTATCAAATCAAAGAGTATTTTCTCCAGAGCCCTAGCGAAATTTCTTTTCTGATTTGTGTCCTGAACAAAGAGCTAATTCTTAAGTTCCTAACACTCAAGTTAGAGCTACAATTCAAATCAATATTTAAGAAGTAGATGAGAGTAGCCAAGACAGGTTGTGCCATACCTGGTTCCTGAACCTTTTCCTTCTAACCCTTCTAACCCTCTGACCTGGAGAAAGGGAGGACAGTCCTCGAGTGGGAGGAGGGAGTCCTAGAAAGGGAGACCAATGCTACTCCCCATTTAGGACATGGCTCCTGGGAAAGGGGATCAAAGACTGATGGATGATATTCTGTGGCCCAGATGAGGGTCAGACTCAGTGACAGTCCTGAGAAATGGCCCTGCAGATGCTCTGATGATGCTCTGATAAACCATTATCTGGATCCAAAAATGAACAAAAGAATGAAGTGGCCACCATAACTGTTCAGCCATGGATTCCTGGGTCCCCTCCCCATCATTTCAATTTCAGGATGGCTTATATTTGAATTTGAGAGTGACAGAAAACCTAAACCACCAACATCAAGAAGTGGGGAAACATCAACAGGAGTGAAGGGCCAGCATATGAAACTAGGCCACATGCAACCAGGAAAGTGGGTTGTTGCATCTGGATACTCATTTGCACTCAGAAAAATGGATTATCTTAAACGAGCCCTCTGTTGGCACCACGCCTTTCTTGTCTTAAAAAAAAAAAAAAAAAGTGATTCTTGTGTGGGTGGTGGTTATAATTGTTCTTTGGGCTTTGTTTAAAAAAAATACCCATTAAAATGTCATACTGAGAGATTTATCTACATATAATGTAAATTCCACGCAAGGAAGGACCTCAGTTAGGGTAATACAGAAAGCAGTTCCTGCACAGCCCTCATTAGTGTGGCGCTAATAAGAGCATTACACGTCTTGCATAATAATCAAGGCCATTTACAAGACTTGAGCCAATGTGCTGGAGGACTGCAGAAACCAGCTGCCTCCCCAGTTGCATGACTGTCGGAAATTTTTCAGGGAGCCAAGGCAGAAGTATGTGATGCATGTGGAAGAAGAATGCTGGCTTTCGTGCTCTTTTGGGGGCCTTAGTGGCTGATGCAGTCGTGAATGAGCACCTACTTTACTGATCTATATTTGGGAACCAGTTTTGTGATATTTGTGGGACACAGTCTTTGGTAAGAAGGTAGATTTTCTTTTTTTAAGATTTACTTATTTATTTGAGAGAGAGAGTCAGAGAGAGAGAGCATCAGCAGGGGTGAGAGGGAGAAGCAGACTCCCCACTGAGCCAGGACCCCGACATGGGGCTCTCCAGAAGCCCCCCAAAAGACAGATTTTAGGCATGAGACACAGATTCAATGTTATTAAACCATTAGCAATCAGTATTAATAACAAAAACCTATGTGAGATGAGTTTTTAGTAGCTAAGAAGTAAATCGCCTGTATTTGTCAGTGACAAACAAAATTCTCTTTGGAAAAGCAGCTCAAAATCCATTTTCTCAAGTGACAACACACTTAGGAAGGGAACAAGATCAGATTTTTTTATTCTGACAGATATAAAATTTTATCCCCTCAACAGGTCACTGGTTTACAAAATAAATACTATCTAGTCAATGTGAAACATTAACGCTTGGCTAGAAACTCAGGTTGTCCTGGATCTAATGTCATCTGTGACTTCAGAACCAACCAAATAGTCCCTGATGCTGATAGCAGAGATTTTCACCTCCTCCTCATTTGCTAAAAAAATTATATAAATAAAAATTAAAAAATAAAAAGATAAAATAATAAAATAAAATAATAAAGTAAATATAATATAAAAATATAAAATATAAATATATATAAAAAATATTTAAAAAATAATATAAACAAAATAAAAAATAAAAATAAATAAGAGAAAGAAGCCAGGGTGAGGGGAAAAGTTAAATCAACTATGATATAGCCATGCAAAAGCACACCGTGTAACTACTGGCAAAGAATGAGGTTGATCTTTCTGAACTGATCAGGGAAATGTCCAAGTTACACTCCTTGCTCAGTAAAAAAGTTCTTTTCTTTTTCTTTTAACTATTTTATTATGGCTATTTTAAATGGCTACTATTTTAAATGGCGACTCAGGGTAAGGAGTGGGTACTAGCAGGGGACTTTCACTTTTGGCATGATTTGTTTGAATATTCTATAACCTTTGTATACTATTTAATGAAAAGGGGGAAAAAAACTTTTTGAGGAGTTGTAAGCCTTTGATTTTTCTCCAGTACAAGGTGTGATGGGAATAAAGGATAAGGAAAGTGGGATGATAACTTTGATACTATTCAGTCTCTGTACAATTCTCAGAACTAAACTAATGTTCGTTCCGATTGCGATGAATCTGAACATTGACACTATAGTGCTCATTGATGGCTAGCTATGAGAAAGCGCCAGAGATTGCCCTGGCGTCTCCAGGTCGCAAAGAAAACACTATTTACAGACCTTTGCTCTTTAAACTGGTAACTCTAGTCATAGGCTAATTTTGGATTCCTGGGGCAGAGGCCAGTTGCATTTTGAGCCCATCATGTAGCAGGACTGCTGACACTGGTACACAAAGCAATCACAATTTAAAAAATGGCAGGGGGGTGTCTGGGTGGTTCAGTTGGTTAAGTATGCAACTCATGAGTCTGGCTCAGGTCATGATCTCAGGGTTGTGAGATCCAGTCTGGTGTTGGGCTATGCACTAAGCGGGAAGTCTGCCTCTATCCTTTTCCTTTGGCCCTCTGTGTTCTCTCTCTCTCTCTCTCCCAATAAATAAATCTTAAAAAAAGAAAAAAGTTGGCAGGGATTTGCCACAGCACATAACCATACCTTTAAAAAGAGAGAGTCAATTCAACTGGAGTTATACACCCCAGGGAATGGGCCCAAGGGTCCAAGTCCACATAGCTGCAGGAGGCATCTGTCTCTAAGAGCAGGCCCAAGCAACCAGCTCATCTTTCCTGCTAGTTTCTCTCTTTCTGTCTATGAGCTCTGGTCCTACCATTGGGAATGCAGAGTGAGTGGTCAACAGCAGACGGAAGTCACATTATACCCCTGGTTCCTGAGTGTGACTTGTCATCCTAACCATGCTTTCAAAGAAGCAAACTTCCTAGTGTCTTTTGAAAGTCAGAAATTCATGGGCTTATTCTTCAAGATTATTTTTGCTGGATTATATTCTGTGAGGGCTTTAAATATGGAAAGAGTGAATAAGAGTGCCTTTCCAGAAAGAGTTCTGGTGCAAGCATGAGTGACTCATTCAAACATGGTGCTTCCCAAGCGCCACTGGAAGAAAGAGTCTAAGGGGTTTGACGAAAGCGGATACATAAGAAGTATGTACATGTGTTTCTGTTTTCAACAAAGATCCTTTGGGATTTTCTTTTTTAGACAGACACTAGTATAACATTAGTATTATGACAATGTAGGTCAATTAAAATTTTATCAAAGATTTTATGTAACTATATACTATAGTAGCCTATAGAATTGGTAAATTTTGACCACATACAAATGAAGCTTATATCATAAGTGCATAAAAAGGCAGCTCATTACTTTGTAACTACACATTTTATATACTTACACTTATTATCTTATAGCATATATAGGGACACATTGACTTTCCTTCTCTATCCTACATAAATATTTACTTAAAAACAACTGTGTATGTTTGCAGGTTTATATTAAGATTTCTTTTTTGTTGACAGAGAGAGAGATCACAATTAGGCAGAGTGAGAGGGGGAAGCAGGCTCCCTGCTGAGCAGAGAGCCCGATGTAGGGTTCGATCCCAGGACCCTGAGATCATGACCTGAGCCGAAGGTAGAGGCTTAAACCACTGAGCCACCCAGGCGTCCCATCGTCCCATTGCAGGTTTATATTAATACATAAACTATTGCATAAGCTAATGCCCTGGCTTAGGAAACTGAAAAGCAAACATAACTAAATATTAAGAATTCTTCCAACAGGTAGAAAGTTGGACTAACAGACTCTAAAGCTCTAAGTTCCTCTCTGATTCTAAGACCTTATGTCTGGAACAGATGAAGCCATCAGAAATTCTCTCTGGAGAATAGGTCCATGATAAGAAATGGAGCCCTTTCAGAACAAAATATTAACAAAATAAAACTAAACAAACTTGTGAACTGCCATTAGTTCTGACAAATGCCCAAAGGTTGAGAAAGGACTCGTGGCAAAATAACGATATTTATTCTGTATATTAGCAACCCAGTCGATCTGCTTTTAAAGTAGCTGTCCTTAGAATACTGTTCAGTTATTTTTTAACTGAAGTAAACATGCAATGTTCTATACATTAGTTTCAGGTGTGCAACATAATGATTTGACAAGTTTCGCTCGTTATGCTGTGCTCACCACAAGCGTGGCTGCCATCTGTCACCATACTCTAACAATACCACTCACTCTGTTCCTGTGCTGTCCCTTTTATCCCCATGATGTATTCATTTGCTATCTGGAAGCCTGTATTTCCCTCTCCCTGCAACTGTTTTGCCCATCCCTTCTCTCCCTTCCCCTTTGGCAACCATTAGTTTGTTTCTGGGATTTAAATGTTTCTGTTTTTCGTTGATTTTTCAGATGACACATATATGAAATCATATGGGACTTGTATTTTTCTGACTTATTTCACTTAGCATAATGCCCTTTAGGTTCATCCATGTTGTTGCAAATGGTACAATCTCATCCTTTTTTATGGCAAAGTAATTTTCCATTGGATGGATATACCACATCTTCATCCATTCATCTGTCACTGCACACCTGAGTTGTTTCCATATCTTGGCTGTTACAGATAATGCTGCAATAAATACAGGGGTGGACCTATCTTTTTGAATCGGTGTTTTCATTTTCTTTGGTAAATACCCCATATTGGAATTACTGGATATGATATTTTTATTTTTTAGTTTTGGGGGGATCTCCATATTATTTTCCACAGTGACTGTATCATTTTTACATGCACCAACAGTACACAAGGGTTCTTTTTCCCCCACATCCTCTCCAACACTTGTTATTTCTTGTCTTTTTGATACTAACCATTCTGACAGGAGTGAGGTGGTATCCCATTGTGGTTTTGATCTGTATTTCCCTGATGATGAGTGATGTTGAGGGTCTTTTCACATGTCTGTTGGCCATCTGTATGTCTTTTTGGGAAAAACATCTCTTCAGGTCCTCTGCCCATTTCTTTTTATTATTATTATTGTTATTTTTAAAAAAGATTTTATTTATTTGATGGACAGATCACAAGGAGGCAGAGAGGCAGGCATAGAGAGAGGAGAAAGCAGGCTCCCTGCAGAGCAGAGAGCCCAATGTGGGGCTTGATCCCAGGACCCTGGGATCATGACTTGAGCTGAAGGCAGAGGCTTTAACCCACTGAGCCACCCAGGCACCCCTTATTTTTGGTTTTGAGCTGTGTAAGTTCTCCATATATTTTGGATATTAATTCCTTATTAGATATATCATTTGTAAATATCTCCTCCCATTTAGCAGGTTCCCTTTTCATTTTATTGACAGTTTCCTTTGCTATGCAAAACCATTTTATTTTGCTTTTATATTTGTTTCCCTTGGCTCAGCAAACCTATCTAGAAAAATCCTTCTATGCTCCATGACAAAGAGATATTACTGCCTATGTTTTCTTCTAAGAGTTTTTATGGTTTTGGGTCTCATTGTTGGGTCTTTAATCCATTTTGGGTTTATTTTTGTATATGGTGTAAGTAAAATACTTTTTTTTTTTCCCTAAGCAGTGCTCCGTATAACTTCATGGCTCCTATTTTATTCCAGATCAGGATTTCTTTTTCTTCTTTGTATATGGCCTCAGCAAGATCTCGCTCGTGATCAACAAAAGCTCTTTATCTATTCCCTAAAGATTCTCAATGATATGACACAAAAATACTAATGGAAACCATTTTTAGGTGAAAGTTATTTTCCCAGGGTGGGGATAAAGAGAGGGCCATAACATTTCCTGTGTTATGACAACAGAGGTCAGCCCGAGTGCTCTTTGTGGCTGATGCCAAAGGTCACACTCATACGTCTTTGCCAACTGTTGCCCCCTCTACCTGCTCCTTTTTTCTGGCCCCATTTCTTGCCTTGTAGTCTCTGATCCAGAACAAATCATTTAACACTTGACAAGTAAAACAGCTGCTTAGCTCATGATTCAGCCCCAACATGACCCTTAGAGCTTTGCCATTTATGTCAAAGAAATTCCATTCTAATGGGTTGGGAAATACGTGCAACCACATGACCTGGAAGCTCTGGTTTCCAGGGCTGTGCCTCAAGGAAGGGGACATCGTGGGCCTCTTCCAAGTGCAGTGGACAGCAGTGCAATTCTGGAGATGTCCACCCTCCAAGTCCCATCACCAGCTGTGGTTCACATGGATCCAGTTTAGCACCACACCCTTCACATGGTCTCAGGTTCCTAGCTTACTGACACCAGATCTTTCCTAAAAGGCCCCGCCCACATGAAGGCACTCAACCTTCCTCGAAGCCTTCCACACCAGAAACGGGACAGTCAGCCTCTACCCTTGTCTTTCTCTATGTCCAGCTGGCCACTAAGAAATGTAATCTGCAAATACTTTGGCGTCTTCACCACTCCCCACCCATATCAGTTGGGAGAATTCCTAGACTTTATTTTAGTCTTCTATTTACCAAGTAGAGAGAAATGACTTCTGTAAATTCTTCAGGACACACTAAAGGGTAATCACTTCCTCCAGGGAGTTTTCTTGGTATCCTGTGAATTCCCATAGTGCTTAAGACAGTGACTGACAGAAAAGCCACAGGAGAGACTGATTTTTTATCTGCAAGTCTGTTCCTTGAAGCCAGGGCCCATGTCTTATTCATCTTTAGTATGAAATATGGCAAAAAGTAGTCACTCAGCAAAAGCTTATTTAATTAATCAATGAAGAACCCACTCCTGGATTCCTTTATGATCAGCTTGCCTAGAACATTTCAAAGTGATTTTCTGAAAACCTATCTATTCCCAAATTTCTAAATTAGGGAATATATAGGAGGGTGTTTGTTTTTGTCTTGTTTTTGTAACTGACATCTAACTTGATTTCCTGGTGATAAGAGAGTATGCTTGGTGGTTTTTGAGATATGGTGGAACTTGCTTTAGTGCACAGAGTGATCCATTTTTGTTTTTGTTTTCCAGCTTTATTAAGGTATGGCTGACAAATAAAAATTGTATATATTTTAGGTGTACAATGGGATGATCTGATGTGTACACACCTTGTGAAATGATTGCCACAGATAAGTTAAAAAACACATACATCACCTCACCTTTTTTGCAGGGGGGTTGTAGAGGAAAGACTTAAGATCAACCTTTTAGCAAATTTTAAGTATACAATATAGGATTATTAACTATGGTCACCATGATATATATGGAACTCTAGACATTAGATCCCCAGAAATTATTCACCTTTTCACTGAAAACTGTGCAAGCCTTTGACCCATTTCCCCAGCTTCTAATGGTCTATCTCCCCCACAGCCAGATAGGAAAGGGGGCTTCCCCCTACAGCAATGAATGTATTTTCTCAGGGACAAACTTAATACATCCCACACACAAATTGGATTTCCATTTGGAAAAATAAAATTATCAGGAATTAATAAGTTGGTATTTAACTCAAAGGGACACCTCAGACAATATATCTTTAAAGCCTGCTTCCATTCAGATTGTCTGAAAACAAAACCTAGGAGCCCACATCAGTTCAACAGTTGGCAGAGACCCAATTCACTTTTGCCCATCCTTGATTTATAACCCTGCAGGAGACATACAAATGCTGTTTCTCCTCACTCTCCCCTTCCCTTTTGTTCAAAATGTCAGGCATCTACCCAGAGTTAAATTTCACCTTTGCTCTCTGGAAAGGCTGCCTGCTTGGGTCATTAATCCTGGACCAGAAAGCAGCTCCTCGCTGCTACTGACTGTGGAAAGGATTGGTCCTGGCATATCCCAGGGAATGTTTTTCGAGGTCTGTGGCGCCAGAAAAAATCAAACCCAGAGTGACTGAGTCTGGGACAAAGGCAGCAGTTTTTCATTCCCTATCACCTTCTGTGGCTGCTGCTGAGGAGAAATGATCTAATCACTCAGGGAGCCCATGATGACAAAGCACCAGAGCCCAGGCAGGTGGCCGCTCCCACACAGGAGGCTAGGAAACCAGCTTCAACTGTAATGCTAGTTCCCAGCCCTGGGAGCTTCCCATGTGGGCTCCCTTTCTGCTCAGGACAGTATACCCACTCTGATGACAGTTTTGGTAAAAGGGAGGAAGATTTGAGTACCAGCTGCGACCTCCAAGAGGGACACAGGTGGAGTGGATTCATGGCCTGCAGCATGTTCCCAGAATATTTACAGCGTGCCCACCATTCGCCAGGCATCTTATACATATCTTCTTGGTTAACACATCAACAATCCTGTTCCCCAACCACCCCCCCTCACTCCCATAGGGTGAATGGATAATAGGCAGGCCACCAGATTTGATTTTTAAAAAATTTTAGTATAAGTATGTCCCATGCAATATTTGAGATATACTTATACTAAAAAATATCTACTAAACTTAAAATAAAAAATATTTTTTATACTAAAAAAAATATACTAAAAAAAGTATGTGTTTATGTGAATCTCACACTGAACTAAGACCCCTGGTGTGTGTGTGTGTGTGTTTTGCTAATTCTGGTAACTATATTCCAGGAGACATTTGGCAATGTCTGGATACATTTTTGATTGTCATGATCTTGCAGGAGGAGTTACTCCTGGCATCTAGTGGGCAGAGGCCAGGGATACTGCTAAATAATCTTACAATGCACAGAATAGCTCCTCCACCCACAAAGAATTACCCAGTCCAAGATATCAGCAGCACCCTCAACTAGTCGCTGGTGTTGTCTGTGTTACCAGGACTCAAAGTTAACAGAGCTGACGAAGGTAGTTTGAAGATTGTTTTCAAACAGATAGGGGGAAGCGATTTGTGAAGACTTTAGATTTCATTCCTGATGAAGGCATTTTGCTTAGTATTAGTTTTCATTGTAAAGTTATAAGCTCTTTCTGCTATACAATTGATCTATGGGGTTGTCATTTTCCTCCTTACATACGTTTTAAATGTACCCTCACAAACAAAGGTGGCACATAGTACAACAGAGCCAAGAAAGGTTTCTCCCCCGTTGGGGTTTTGGCCAAGGCTAGCATTGTCCCTCAAATGCTTTCTGAGAACACCTGCAGCTTATAAGTGGTTATTACTGCCAACAAGGTAATGACCAAATGTTTCCTGCAGGATTTGTATTCTTGTTTCATAAGGGTGGGAGAGGTTTCCTCTTCAAATTGCCTGCTAATCTTCAGGAATGGGGAAACAGCATCCTTAGTAAAAGAACCTGGCTTCAATGGCATGTCCCCGCCAGGTTACACCAGTCAAGCTGTGGCAGTCAGGGCTGGAAGGCCCACATGGGGTTCCACAAGATCTATACTGAGGACACGGGGAAGTGTTCCTCCTCTTCAGGTCCCTCTTGGCTCCAGCCTCCGGGTCTGGTCCGTCACCATGCCCCGGGTTACCATCGTCCAAGTTCATGGGCTTCTCACAGCACTCATGCCCATCCTCTCTGCACAGCTCACCTGCTCTCCTCTCTCTGGCACTTTAGTGGCAATGCAATCACAGGGAAGAGTATTGAAAATGCACATTAACAGGGCGCCTGGGTGGCTCAGTGGGTTAAGCCTCTGCCTTCGGGTCCTGGAATCGAGCCCCTCATAGGGCTCTCTGCTTGGTGGGGAGCCTGCTCCCCCCGCCCACCGCCTGCCTCTCTGCCTCCTTGTGATCTCTGTCCGTCAAATAAATAAATAAAATCTTTAAAGAAAGAAAGAAAGAAAGAAAGAAAGAAAGAAAGAAAGAAAGAAGAAAGAAAGAAAGAAAAAGAAAATGCACATTACCAGCCTCCGCTCCTGGAAGAACCCACATTTAGGAGCGCTGAGGTGGGTCTGAAAACCTGCATCTCCAACAGCAGCCCAGGCAGTTTTCATGCAGGCATTACACCTAAGAAAACCAGCTTCCAGGCTCCCCCATCACCTGGTCTTGGTTGCAACCCCCTGTGACAGACACCCTTTGGAGCCTCAGCTCGGCTCTTTCCTTCTTACCCTTATCATTGGCTTGCAAAATTCCTATTTGTACTTCTGGGCCCTCCCCATGAATGCAACAGAACTGCCCAGAATTAACAGCTTTGTCTGGTATTCCTACAGTGATTTACACATCCTGCCTCTTCCAGCATTTATCACATATTTGTTTATAGCATGTTTTCTGCCATATTCCAGAGGTGGAACATTTAATCTGTTGGATCATGTTAAGCAGAAAGGAATAAAAAAAAGGGTACTTTAGATTTTGGTATAACTTCTACAGCCAAAAAGGTATGCTGAGTATAGTTTGCCATGTGATTTAAAAAGTCCTACTGTACTTGGATTGGACATCTATGTCTTATTGTAAATCACACATCTGTCCAGTTTTGTTTCCCTATTACTTCTCAGTTATACCAGATTTTTAATTGGGTTATAAGATCCATATCAGTCATTCATTCCCACCTGTTAACTGAGAGCAGTCTAGCTGTTCTGCTACCACATCTGGAGATGCCCAGGGAACACCTCAGATGCACCCATGAATACAGGCTTGCCATCATCCTGTGGTGTCTTTTGTTTCTGTGTTTTGAGAACCTAATGACAGATAGAAAGGCCTTCAGTATCCAACAAAGCCGGAGGATGCCCTGCTCACCTGCCACTGCATGACTTTGAAGCGTCTCTGCAAAGGGGTGGACAATTCAGGCTGTGAATCAGACCCCCTAAACCGGAATCCTCCTTCTGCTGGTTATTAGCTGTAAGACCTTGAGCAAGCCACTTAATTGCTTTTTTATGGGTTTTCATGGTGGAAAAATACACACAACATAAAAATTTACCATTTTTACTATTTTAATTTTTTAAAGATTTTATTTTTAAGTAATCTCTATCCCTAACATGGGGCTTTTAATTACAACCCCGGGATCAAGAGTCGTGTGCTCTTCCAGCTGGGCCAGCCAGGGGTCCTTAAACCCCTTTTAATGTATGATTCAGTGGCATTAGTTACATTCATGTTGTTGGGCAAATATCATCACCATCCATCTCCAGAACTCTTCATCTTGCAAGTTCTATACCTGTGAACAGTGATGGCCCATTTCCCACCTCCACTCCCTGTCCTGGGGAACCACCACTTCACTTTCTGTATCTATGACTCTCACTATGACAGGTATTGGATCTAAGGGGAATCATACAGTATTTGTCCTTCTATATCTGGCTTATTTCACTTACATTAATGCCTTCAAGGTTTGTCAGTGTTGTATCTTATTGTTAGGATTTCACTCCTTTTCCAGGCTGAAGAATATTCCGTTGTGTGTATATATAGCACATTTGTTTATCCATTCATCCATCAGTGGGGCTCCAGTTGTTTCTCTCTTTTGGCTATTATTAATAAAGCTGCTATGAACACTGGTGTACAAATATTTCTTCAAGTCCCTACTTTCAGTTCTTTTGGGTTTAGAGCTAAAAGGAGAACTGCTGGATCAGAGGATAATTCTGTGTTTAGTTTTTGGAGGAATTGCCATATGGACTTAACCGTTTGATTCCATTTATTTCTTTCTTTCCTTCCTTTTCTTCCTTTCCTTCTTTTTACACCAAATGCTTTATTGTTCTGTTGAGATGCTTACAAATACTGAAAATCACCTAGCCCAGGGCCCAGCAGCCATGGCCTAGTGGTGGGCAGGGAGGTGGGCTTAGTACTAAGGCATGAAGGGCTGAGGCCAGATAGCTGGTGGCCTGGTCCTCTGTTCTTCATTTCCTTCACCCTCCCAAGGCTGAAGGGAGGACAGGCAGATCTTGGGGTCCTCTCGCTCTCTGCTCAAGTTCCTCAGGTTCCTGACTGAGCAGCCCTCCATCGCTGTTAGAAACTCAACCTGTACAGAACCCATCAAGCTGCCTCTCCCATTCACTTCCCTTCTCCTCTAGTCTCTGGATGTCTGAGCTTTGCCCTTCTGGGTCTAAGGAAGGCATGAGTGTAAGGGAGAGAGCTGGACTGGGGACCGGCAGGCTGTGCACCAGGGCATGGAGACACAGGCAGGGGCTGCTGTAATGATTAGTCTGATGGGATTAAAACCAGTGCTGTGCATTGCCAAGGCTGCTCTTTGTGCCAGACTTGGCCCTGCCATCATTACTCATAGGCCAGGACCCAAAGGCTCCTTCACCCAGTATCAAAATTTCCCTTTTCCTATCTTGTGCTCCATCCAGCTCAAAAGATTCCTTCAAGGACATCTTTTATAGCTCATCTGCCATTCCCTCTGACCGAGCTGGAATTTGAGGTAAGAGAAAGTGTACTATTGTCATAGGTCTTTCTCTTTGACTGGGTGGCTGGGCCAGCTTTGTCTCTTTGGCTCCTTTTCCTCTCTGTCTTCTTCCCTCAGGGGCTCCCCCCCCCCCCAAGGAAGGGAGGCGGTCACAGTCTTTACAAGCACCTGACCAGCCTCTCAGATGTGCTCAAGATAACACACTCAGTTTAGGCTCCCCTGTGACATTACTCCATCACACTTTTGAGATTAAAAGAGTGAAGATTCTTTTTAAAAACAGCCTTAACTTTGAATTACCATTGTTCAACATCATTAGTCTTCAGAGAAATGCAAATTAAAACAAGGAGATACCATTTCACGCCCACTATGCGTTGGCAAGGGTGTGAGGCCAGCGGAACTCTCACATGCTGGCGGTGGGAGTGTAAAATGGTACAACTTTAGAGAATCCACAGTATCTTATAAAGTTAAACATGTATCTGTCATATTACCCAGAAATCCTACTTCGGGTATTTATCCAAGAGAAATGAAAACCTAAGCCGAGCTGAGGCTGCTCAAAAGACCTGTATAAGAATGACCAGAAAGTTAAAAACGGACCCCTCTCCCTCCACATACACAGAAAATCCCACAAAAAACTAGAAGCAACCCAAACATCTACCAACTGGAGAATGGAAGAACACACTGCGATGTGTTGATATAATGGGACTATTTTATAACGAAGAAATGAACTGCTAATACATGCAACAAAACAACATGGAAGTATTTTTAGAACATTATTGTTTTAAATAATGTTCCACACTGTATTTATATTCATTTCAGAACTGGGAAGAACTGACCTTTGGTGACAGAAATCACAACAGTGGTTGCCTCTAGGGTGAGTAGTCAAGAGGCTGACTGAAAACAGGTGTGAGGGAACTTCTAGGGAGGATGGAAATGTTAAGTTATCTTGATTTTGGTGGCAGTTACACAGATGTATACAATCATCAAAATCCACTGAACTGTACCTTTAAGACTCTTGCATCTTTTGGGATGTAAATTACAACCCTAGTAATATGCCAGGGCTCCAGGCTAAGCACTAGCTACTTTATCAACTAATCTGATTTGGAGCCATGCAAATTGTATTACTCTGGGTTTAGAACTATTTCAACTGCCTGCATTTTAACGGACAACATTCTTTTTTGCTTTTCACAGCAGAGGTGACCAAAGGTCAGGTCAGGCTCAGGTTCCAGAGGAAGTTCCTTCTCCCCTTTTGGTGGGGCTCTCCTGTACTAAGGTAAATCCTAAAGGTGGAGTTCCCGGAGAACCAAGGCAGCTGGGGCCATTCCTCCTTGCCAACGGGAGATTTCCCGAGGCTGTTACCCTTCTGACCAGAATCATGCTGCCTAAAAAGGTCTTTAGCAGTCAATCAGACAATTCAAATAAAAACTACATTCTGCCTCAGCACCACGCAATCCAAAGGATGACAGCAGAATTACTGTTGCTAAGGGTTCAAGCCACAGAGACAGGTAGTTTTGACTTTTGTGTCTCAATACGTTCTTTGCCCCCCACCCTACCCCTCACAACCACAATTCTGACACACACACGCACACGCGCATACACGCTGGAACTACATAGAATATTTAGCCCCAGAGGCAGCAAAAATGATGAGTTGAAGGAATAAGATGTTTTAATTAATAAGATTAATAAATAAGGAGGAAAAGCAAGGAATTTCTTTGCTTAACTCAGTGGCTCTTGAAGTCTGGTGCACAGAACACTTGTGAAGGTTCCTAACCACTGCAGATGGCTGGAGGTGGTGTGCTGGGAGGTCTGACAACCGGGCTGATTAAACAAAACGGGAGGCATGCTTTGATACAGTCTAGATGAAGATAAAAAAGGTTTGCAGAAGTTTAGAAGTCATTTGCATTTGGGTGGAGACCGGTAGAAAAAGTTCAAGTGCAACTATAGAGATTTAAAATTCTGATCAACAAGAAGAAACTTGTTGGTCAAGTATTTGCCTTCCGAGGGGCCAAGTAGAAACGTGAACTGACGGTTTTTTAAGTTTTATGGATATATGACATTTTTAAAAAGGCGACATATTTTTAAAAAAAGATTTGGGAGTGGGAGAGTTTCTGGCTAGGAAATGAATTTCTGTAGAAATGGCCCTTTTCCAGAGTCCAGTTTACACAAAGGAAAATCAAAGTGACTTTTTCAAAATACCTCAGGAGCCCTCCGAAAGACTGAACTTCGTGACGAACACAAGAGAAGCATCTGGCAGAAAAATAGGACTGACTGCAAATCACAAGCCAAAATGCATCTCCCTCATCCGTTCTAGGGTGTTCCAAGAAATGGTGAGCTGTGATTAACCCTAACCAACACTGGGGGGCACTCTGGGTTCACAAGCTACACAAAGATGAGGCACTCTTAGAAGCCTCTTGCCTGGTGACTTTCACTTGCCAGAATGAGGGGAAGCTTGAAGCAATTCAGACTAGGGCTCAAAAGCTGTTGTGCTTTTTCTTTCCTCCAAGGTTCTCATCAAATTCTAATTCAACCGCTACACTCTTAAATGCACCTGGCAAGGCTTCCCTGGGAGACAGATACAAAGATGGAAAGGCAGGGGCCTGCCCTTCAGCTCTGAGGACCAGAGACCCAGTCACAAGGAGCCAGAGCACAAAGCAGCCTCCATGAGAGTCATGATACAAGGTCAAGGCCTTTGGAGCAAATATAGAGGATCAGAATTGTTTCAAGAGTAAATCCTTCCCCACCATTTTATAAAAACATACCCAGAACCTAGTGTGCACCCGCCTCCTTTTGTCAGGTTTTGAGTTTTTAAAAAAGGATTAGGAAAAATGACCTGAGAGTGTATTTCATTCCTATACCAGGTTCAAAAGAGAACCCAAGCACTCTTTTCTCCTGAAAGGGCCAAGATGGGAGCCCAGGTGAAAAGAGGCAGGAAGGACCAAAGGATTCTGGTGTTGTTGGGAGGTGGCCTGAGGGATGAGGGGCTGAAATGACGCAGTGCTCTTCTGGTGGCTCTGAGACTCAGCAGACCCAAGGAGTGAGCTGGGGCCAGCCTGGCATGCCCACCCTTGTAGGTTCCACTCGGTGAGGGGGTTTTGCTTTTAACAGGTATGGGCTACACATGTTTAAGGGTTATTTGAAACCAAACTACTCTCCAGGATTGGGAAAGGAATAGTCTGATTGAGCAAAGGAATGCTGAGCTACGCAAACACAGATCCAAGCTAGGACACTGGGGCCTGAGGGCAACTCTGGGATCACAGTAAAGAAAGAAGCCCGAGTCTGTAAGAACAGTTATGAGAACAGGACTCTGAGACAGGGGTGAGGGAAACGGGTACTACAGACATGCTGGGGCAGAGGAGGGTGGGGCCAGGGCATGGGAGAAATGGACAACATGAAAACACGGTCTCAAGACTACTACAGTCTCGTCCTGTTCCCAACTGCTTCATATAATTATAACCACGGACAGCAGAATACATTCGTGAATCACTGTCTGGAAAAACAGAAACTCAACAGAAAAGATCGAGCTAGAAACATATCTTAAGAGGTAAAGCATTAGTGGTTCTGATTTTTCCCGGAAGAAAAAAGCCAAAACCAAGCCAAACCAAATCAAACCAACCAAAAAAACCCCTTTATGGATGGGGGCGGGGGGGCGTGCGCTCTGGTCAATTTGACTTATTAGGAATCAGTATAGAGTATCACAGAACTTCAAAAGTGTCTTTAATGCTATTAAGAATGATTAGCATTATATCAAACAGCTGTTTTCCCTCTTTCCATAGGCCACAATAGTAGGGAAAAGCCTGAAATTTTTGGTTAGCTGAGAATTTTCCAACAAGAAGTATTAAAACCTGTGGACAAAAATAAAATTCATTGGAGTGAGGGGATAGTCTTATAAAAAGAAAATCAACCTTGAGTATCTCATTTGTCTGGTTTGACCTGGAAAGGGGGTGAATTTGATTCACTTCACCTGCTTAGGATTCCCTTGCTCACTTCTCTTTACCCTCGGAGAGCAGTTTTACTGTCCTCTTCTAGCTATAAAAACAATACACCCTTATGTGGCAATTGAAACAATACAGAATATAATTTAAAAGAAAGCAAATCACCCCACGTTTCAGCACCCAGAGATAAACATAATTAATATCTGGGGTTTAGTACACTTATTAGTATTAAGTCATGAGAACATTTCCCAAGAGCCTTGGGAAAGGAGGAGTTTCATTCACTTAAGATTTTGAAACACGAATCTTGGTTCACAGTATGTTGGAGGCAATCTGCATATTTCACAATGAATATCTGGACCTATCTGCATCAAACATTACCTTTTAAACCTGGACACTTTCATAGAAAACAGGCAGTTCCTGGGCGCCTGGGTGGCTCAGTGGGTTGCCTCTGCCTTCGGCTCAGGTCATGATCCCAGGGTACTGGGATCGAGCTCTGCATCTGGCTCTCTGCTCAGCAGGAGCCTGCTTCCTCCTCTCTCTCTCTCTCTCTCTCTGCCTACTGGTAATCTCTGTCTGTCAAATAAATAAATAAATAAATCTTAAAAAACAAACAAACAAAACAAAACAGGCAGTTCCTAAGGGATGGAAGAAAGATCAAGAGACACATCATAAAGCTAAATATGGAGGTTGAAGTAATGCTTATGTTATGTGTCATTCCATTTGGGGTCAAAACCAGCTTCCACCACCACTCTGGAGGCATGAAAGAAAAAGGAGGGCACCCTAGTGCTCTTAGGCTGCCCTGCTAGATTTGTAGACGTGTTACGTTTCTACCTCCTGCCAAATTTGATGAGGAAAGTTAAGATTTTTTTTTTAAGATTTTATTTATTTATTTGACAGAGATTACAAGTAGACAGAGAAGCAGGCAGAGAGAGAGGAAGGGAAGCAGGCTCCCCGCTGAGCAGAGAGCCCTGGGAGGATCCCAGGACCCTGGGATCACGACCTGAGCAGAGGCTTTAACCCACTGAGCCACCCAGGCGCCCCAGGAAAGTTCAGATTTTTAGAAAATCAATGGGAATATTCAGTAGTTTCTCATCTTATGACAGGAAGAAAGTTGTTTTTTCACTTCTTAATAATAGTTGGCAAGAATTGTTTCTAAATTAAAACATGCCTGTAGGTAAAGCCTAAAGACTTCCACTGTGGATTGAAAATTCTGATACCCATTCTGATGGGAGAAGAGGGGTTTCCCCACCGACCTAAGCAATTCTGACAGCAGCTGGATGTCCTATAATTCAGTTCAATTCTGACATTATCTGGAGACAGCATCAATTCCATAGGTTAAGGGCAGTCCCACAAGACTGTCTGCCGCATCCCTGCTCCTTCAGAAACCAAATGCAAGCCTAGGTTGTCACCTGCACTTCTGACCTAGGCCAGAGACTGGAGGTTCCCATGACCTCTCTCCTTGGGTTCAAATATTTTACAAGAGTGACTCATGGAAACTCAAATATTGTACTTACTGGATTATGGGTTTATTATAAAGGCTAACTCAGGAGCAGTCCAGTGGAGGAGATGCACAGGGCAAGTTATGGGAGAGTCCATATTCTCTGAGAGCCCCACTCTTCCTTAATCTCCACATGTGCACCAATGCAGAAGCTCCCCAAGCAACATCCTTTCAGGTTTTTACAAAGGATTCATCACATGGGCATGAATAATTAAATCATTGGCCATTGGTGTTTCAACCCAATCTCCAGTTCCTTGCCCTCCCCAGGAGGTCAGGGGACTCAAAGTTCCATTTACCAGGTTGGCTCTACTAGGAACCAGCCCTTATCCTTAGGTGTTTTCTAAATCACTTCATTAACATAAAAAAGGACACCATTGTCACCAACAAGGAAGTTTTAAGGGTTTTGGGACCTCTGTTCCAGGAACCCAGTGGAAGACCAAATATCTATTTCTTATTATAAATCTTAATGTCATTGTGATAATAAATGACAAACATTCATTTCACAAAGATGAAATCCTCATGAGAGAACTGTAAGATTTTCAGGGAGGGTGGAGGGAGATGAGGCGGGAAAGGAAGAGAACAGTCCTAGAGACACTCATTTCTCTGGGTCTGTGTGGAGCTTGCTCTGAGGCAGAGAATCAGAGCTGAATGTGGAACCAAAATTCGTGCTCATTTGATTCCATAGAATTTTCAGAAACCATCCCCTCCACCAATATCTCTAAATTAACAGTTATATTTTCATCTTAGCTCTGGATATATTTATTATGATGGGTAAAATTTCTGGCATATTGTAAATAATGGAAACCTTAAATAAAACCAGGCCATCACTCTTAAAAATGGGGCCAATGGAATCTCAGTGCCATAGAAATTTGGAACAGTCATCAGCCACTTATTAGCCACAGGATCAAGCTCTCCAGTAGAAGGAAATTTTACACGATCTCCTTTTCTCCTTGAACTGGAAATTCCACTCCACTTACCCCACAGAGTTCTAACCTCATTTAAGTATATCATTATGCATAAATCATGTATTTATGATTTGACTGACCAACCTATTAGGCCTCTCTGCAAACACATGTTCTAAATTTAAAATATAAAAATACCCTGACCGCAAGCTTTCTAAATGATAAAGAACATTATACTATTATTACACAATTGATCAATGTAACAAAATATATTTTAGTTCTTAAGTTTGAGAGTTTTTAAAAGATTTACTTGCTTTAGAGAGACACAGAGAGAGAGAGCGTGAGAGTGTGGTGAATGGGGGCTTAGAGGGACAGAGAGAGAAAAGATAAACTCCGGCACATTCCATGCTGAGCACAGAGCCAGAGGAAGACCTCAATAATCTGGAGACCCTGAGATCACAACCTGAGCTGAAACCAGCAGACACTTAAACGACTGAGCCACCCGGGCACCCCTAAGTTTGCCAATTTTAAACTAAAAAATAAGGTTTTATTGAAGTATATCTTTCAATAACATGAAATGGAGGGTTTCCCCCCAATGGTTTCTGTAACCATGGGTGAATATTAAGTATTGCTAAGTGAGAGAGTTTATCATAATTATTATTCATATAAATAAGTAAATGTGAATGGAGGGAATCTGACTCTCAGCTACAAGGTTCAATGCTGGGAACTCTCACGTCTCCCAGTTTTCGTCAAACGTTGTTGATGGCCTGCAGCTTATTTGATTGGATTCTTCTTCAACCTTGTTCAAACCAAAGAACCAGAAACCACTTGACTGCAAAGGCATTTATTCCTTGCTCACTAGAGTCATTTTCCAACCACCTACACCAACATTTTGAATTATCCCTTATTCAAAACCTAGAGCTTCCCAGCTGAGGACCTGAGCGAGCTCTACACCTCTCTTGGGTACATCAGCTTAAGGGAGAGCTGTGTATGGAACTAGAACTGCTTAAAATTGGCTTTTTTAAAAACTAACACTGTGTATGTCCTCTTCGGACAGTGACTTCGCATACCTCTGTGTGAAGATCGAAGTCTCTGCAGTTAGCCTGGTAACAGACCTAATTCTACTATCTCACTGACCTGAAGGAAGTCACTTGCTCTTTCTGAACCTCACTTTTCAATCATCATCAGCAGCAGTGTTGGGGTTGTCTGGAGACATGGATGGGATAATGGAAGTAAAGATATAAAATTCTACGTCGGTGTCAGATAATGTTTCTCTTACTATTTTGATACCAGGGATTCAAGTTTAACAAATTAGGACCTGGGGTCTTGTACACAAGTGATATCAATGCCAGGAATATGAAAATCTTGTTAATAAGTTCAAAATACCAGTCTCCCAAACCTGTGATGCTAACGAACAGGAGCATGGATAGTTCTAACACTCGATAGCACTGGGTTCTCAAAGTGGGGTCTCTGACCCTGCAGCCTGAGCATCACCTGAGAGCTTGTTAGAGAGGCACGTTCCCTGGTTCCACAGACGTACAGAATCAGAGACTCTGGGGTGGCGACCCAGCAACTTCTATTTTTTTTTTTAAGGTTTTATTTATTTATTTTTTTGACAGAGAGAGAGATCATAAGTAGGCAGAGAGGCAGGCAGAGAGAGAGAGAGAGGGGGGAAGCAGGCTCCCCGCTAAGCAGAGAGCCCAATGTGCGGCTGGATCCCAGGACCCTGGGATCATGACCTGAGCCGAAGGCAGCCGCTTAACCAACTGAGCCACCCAGGCATCCCTATTTTGTTTTATTTTTTTAGAGACAGCATGCAGGTGCAGAGGGAGAGAGAAAATCTTAAGCAGACTCTATACAGCACACAGCCTGATGTGGGGCTCAATCCCACCACCCTGAGATCATGACTTGAGCCGAAATCGAGAGTCAGACACTTAACTGACTAAGCCGCTTAGGTGCCACACCATTTTATTTTTAATATTAGTTAAATTTCGATTTTTCTTAATATTGTAAGAAAAGTAGGACATGAAACAAAAGAACAGCCACAAGAACATGGAATGGAGAGTGAGACAAAGATGAGACATCTGTTGACTTTTCTTTACCAATGAGGGACCGTCTGAGACAAGGGTGTGTAAATAGAATTAAAGTTATCAACCATTTGGTTTTCTCAGCTGACTTCTGCAATTCAGAGAGAGTGCCTTTGAAAGAGAATGGAGAGACCATGCCATAAACCAAGTATTCAGAATAAAAGCCTTCAGTTGTGTAGCAAATGGGACAGTAACCCACTGAGGGTTAATAGTAAGGTGATTCCATTGAAAAGCATCTCATTATGAGGATTGTGACAAAAAATTGAGCAGCTGTATGGTTGACTGATTGAACTGATAAGGAGACTACAAAGATTAATATGCCCCAAGGTTCTGCAGGGTCTTCGACTGGGTCTAGCACAGTGTTGCCAGGGACACTGTACAAAAACCCAGCCATGTGCTTCATTGACACACCTGTCATCACTGTGGTAACAGCAGAGTAAGGCAGTAACATCCCTGTGCTATCTTATCACATCAAAGAGAAATTTGTACAAATGGACATCTTAATAACCACATGAATATATTTTCATTAAAGACAGTATTTATAAAATGAATCACTTTTCCAACCAAATAAAAGCAGCTGCTGGTATTAACACAATTACTTAAAAGTCTCAGATCATATTAAAATGCTACCCAAATTGTCTTTAAGTTAAGTTACAATATTTTTCAAAACTAACATTGAATATTTAATGGGTAATGGGACTGCATCATGCATCTTTTCAATTTATTTCCCATGTTATTTTCTTTTTTAACTAATGGTGACTAGAAGGAGAGCGTAAAATTGATAAATGTTTTGCATCTGGCATAAAGCATTTCCCATTTGTGTGAGTGCATTAAAAATAACAAAGGACTCCAGAGTAGACAACATCCACTAAAGGGGCTTCCAACTTCATGTTTCATAAACTCGGAGCAGCTATTAATTGCTTACATCAGCTCGGAATTCTAATGCACAATGGAAGTCATCTTAGAGATTTCCAGTTCCCTTCTCCTTGTCTCTTCAGAGCTGATCCCAAATTTTATTTTTCTTCAGGTTTAAGCATGGTATACGTATTTTAAAAAGCTGATAGCAATTTTCTGAGTGACCCAGTTGCAGCCTCAACATTGCTACGCTTTTTCTCCTAACATGCGCTCCCTCCTCTCAGCGCAGGGACTTGGGGCTCGCAGTTCTTTGTTTCAGTCATTCAACAATTACTGACTGAATGTCTGCCACGGGCAGGGCACCAGGCTGGAAAGATGGCTGCTGCTCCCGGTTGACGGGGTGTCACCCGCAAATCCCTATGTTGAAGCCCTAACACCCAGTACCCCACAATGTGACCGTGTTTGGACACAGGACCTTTAAAGAGGTAACAGAGTTACATGAGGTCACTGAGGTGGGTGCTAAACCGACGGGACTGACATCCTTAGAAGAAAAGGAGATTAGGACACAGAAAACACAGAGGGATAACCATGTGAAGACAGAGAGAAAAGTAGGCCATCTAGAAACCATGGAAGGAGGCCTCTGAAGAAACCAAACCTCCCAAGATCTTGACCTCAGATATTTAGCCTCCACAATTGTGAGGAAGTAACTTTGTTACTTAAGGCCAGACTGTGGCATCTTGTTATGTCAAGCCCTAGTGAACTAATTCAGCTGCTTTATGTATATGTATGCTAGGCTCCTGAATTACCGCAGATGATTACTCCATACAGCATGAATGTGGAAGGCCAGAGCACACAATGACGTGTTTCTCTCTTAAGAATATTACCAGTTCTGGGGCGCCTGGGTGGCTCAGTCATTAAGCATCTGCCTTCGGCTCAGGTCATTATCCCAGGGTCCTGGGATCGAGCCCCACATCAGGCTCCCTGCTCAGCAAGGAGCCTGCTTCTCCCTCTGCCACTCTCCCTGCTTGTGTTCCCTCTCTCGCTGTGTCTCTCTCAAATAAATAAATAAGATATTAAAAAAGAAAAAAAAATTACCAGTTCTGAAACCTTTTTTAAGGTCAATACAACATGTATGTAACTTGGTCATTAGAAGTCCTAGACCAAGAACCTTCTACATTTTGGGCAATTTTCTCTCTTCAGTGTGGCCTTGCTTGTCTTCTTTCAGGCATTTAATAATCACTGGCATCAAATATCTCGGCAGGTGGAGAGGGACTGCCTGCCTTGATTTATTGCTTTGCCATCTACATATTTATAAAGTACCAATATACATGTACTGTTTGATTTTCAAATTTAGTCTTAAAAGCTAATGATAATGGCATTGTCAGTACTTTGGGTAATTTAGCAGTTTTCAGGTTTAATAGAAAAAAGAAAGACCACTTTAGGTCCACAATTTTATAAAACTCAAACTTACATTGAGAATTCAAATGTTTTCTCTATTTTCCATAGATTGTTAGAATAGAACTAGCTCCCAGATGCTGTTCCTGTTCTTCCCTTGGTATGTGGCAATTTTATTTTTTGGTTTTTTAATTTTTTAAAAGATTTATTTATTTTTTTATTTGACAGAGAGAGAACACAAGTAGGCAGAGAGGCAGGCAGAGAGAGAGAGAGAGAGGAGAAAGTAGGCTCCCCGCTGAACAGAGAGCCCGATGCGGGGCTCGATCCCAGGACCCTGGGATCATAACCTGAGCCGAAGGCAGAGGCTTTAACCCACTGAGCCACCCAGGTGCCCCGATATGTAGCAATTTAAAAAATCAACTTCCGTGTGCCAGGGCACAGCAGATGGAAGAAGGAATAGGCAATACCGGCAGTAATAACTCATTATCTGAAATAAGCATACAGATAATAAATAATCACCTCACAAGAAAAAATGAGGTGTGCTCAATAAAGGTAATTTTTTTCCTACTTCTGTCCACAGTTCACGGTAAACACTTCTATCCTTACATGTGAAAAGGGAAGCTGGTTTTGAGCAACAATTACTGACTGGTAAGGAAGTGAACATGGTGAGTGAAAAGGAGCCTACAAATAATCACGATATGCCCACGAAACACTATGACTCCATTAAAATACTTACCTATAATTTCAGGGTCCCATCTGCTGTACACAGCAGCTCATGGGACACAATCATTGTTCTGACTTGGCTACTTCCTCTCATCAGTAGCATGTTCTTAAGTCACTCAGCACTCTGACAAAGAGTGAATCCCTTTTTAGGGTGTGACTACATCTCAGGCTCTTATCTTACCCTTGGGAAAACTGGGACAGTAGCACTTAAAGATTTTGAGTTTATTATTTTTCAAGTCCGGTTCTTCAATTTCCACTCTGTAAAGGTCACAGCTACACCTCTCAGCAAATAAATCATTTTGAATCATTTCCTGGCTAGATAGTTTCAAAGGAAAAGTAAGGATGTCACTTGACGCTCCCTGAGGCTTCTGCCCTTAACTATTATCCATGGGTCCTAATTCTGTATTTCATGACCTTGGGATCCAATTCTTAAAACCATTTTGCTTGCACAAGTAGGTGACATTAGAGCAGAAAACAGAAGTGTTTGTTCATCCACGTGTATATCCTGGGGTAAGGAAGCCGAGAAAATGGTGGAGATACTGAGTCTTCATGAGAGGGGAGCAGAACCACTACATCTTTCTTAGTTGGGTGTATGGGGTCCCTACAGAGTACTTCCAGAGCACTCCCTTTTTCCCCTCCCCTACTACCCTGATTTTTCAAGCAGAGTGTCCCTTCTGCATTGTAGAAGTCTTTCCACCCTGCCCAAGCTGCAGTTAAGGTACCCATGAAATGGTTGGGGGTGGGGGTGTTACCGTTTAGGATTCAGGGAACATACACCCAGAAGAGGTCTGTTTCCACAGTCTCAACAATGAGTCCAATTTTTCTCTTGAAAGGAACAATCCTGACCAGGTCTTCTGACAGTCTATAGCTGTCTAAACTGTAATACGTCTAAGTTGTCTGTTGGGGTCAAGTGTTCAACAATAAATAAGACTGTCCACTGGGTAGGCCAGACACAAGACTCAATTAACTCTGATGTTAATAAATTAACAATTATTCAAGAAAATTACTTATGTTATTGTCATTTTTCTACATAAATATTGGGTAATTTTGACTTGCATTCGGGTTTCTTGGTTTAGTCATATTGGCATAGGGAACCATAGCCCCTTGCAGTGCAACTAAAGGAAAGGAATCTTCAGGGAAACAGAAAGGCTTAGACTCACACTGGGGCCTTAAGAATAGAAATAAAAGAACTACTCTTTGTATTGTTGTTTTTTTTTTTTTTTTTTGCAGTCATTCTCCCAACCCCTAGGACTCCTGTGATGCAAACAATGAGCTAAGCGCTCTATATCTGCTAATGGTGGTGGGGAGTGTTAACAAACTTAAAAGATAAATATACGATGATGTCCTAAAAAATCCCCCAACCCCAATCTCTTATAGGCTAGAAAATCACCCTTTAACATCCTGTGTGTACACGTTGACACACATACCCTTTTTGCCTCATGGATGGAACCAAAGTTCTTTGCTGCTTTTCACTGCAGTGTTTTAGTGGGGCCACTTAGTAAACAGTCTGGTCTGATTAATCACATATCTCTTCCTGGCTCCAATAATTCCATCCTTCAAGTACCTTTAGATCAGATGCCCATCAATCACACAGCACCCCAAGCCTGCTATGAATCGCTCAGTTTCATTTAGCATACAGATTTAACAGCTGTCTTTAGTGGGAACTGCAGTCAGTGGAAGGAGCACAGCTGACCCAACATTTAAGACTGGGCAATGGCCCTAGAATCCAATTCTACTCACAACATTTGAAGCATCGACCATTCTTAAATCTGGGCTGTCCGTGAACTTAGGTCTGTCTAAATGATTCTGTGGATTCCCATAAAATGATCCTCTGGTTACTAAACCTGGTAGCTTTTCTTAGCTCATCCTCTTTGACTCCCCAGATCCATTTGATACGAGTTGCTCAGCATCCTGCAGGAACTGAGCTTCTGTCTTTGCCCCATCACTGCACCATCCTGGCTCCCCTTTGACACCCTGGCATCTCTGTTCCAACAGGGTTAGCCCTACCTCCTTTTCTTTCAAGTTTTGGCTATTTAATTAATTAATTCATAATAAATTTAATCATTACACAAATATGTATTGAGGGCCGAGCCCTGGAGAATCAACGATGACAGCTTCCTGACCACATGGAAATGGACAAATTAGGGAGATATAAAAATATAACTATATAGATAGCAGTTAGAACAAGGCATGACAAAATGAAGACAGAGACATATAGGGTGCTCTTATAGCTTACAGTTGAGAGGACTCATTTCCCTTTGAGAGTATCTGACAAGGTTTCCTGGAAAAGTTGATATATCAGTTAAGTCCTAAGAATGACAAATGCTCGTTAGGAAACAGGTATGTGCAAAGACAGTGTTCAGACCTTGCATTTGTTCTTTACATAAACTCTTCACAAGTATATTCACTTTGTATGTTTAGATGCCTTACGTACCCTGCTAGACCTATGCTGGCCAATACGGCACCAATAACCACATACGGCTGTTAGGCCTTTGAAACTGGCTAATGTGCCTAAGGAACTGAATTAGGAGTTTTACTTAATTTTAATGAACTTAAATGTAGAAACTGATGCTTGACTCTGTTATTAGGAAACTGTTAAGTACGTTTCAAGGAACTTGAGTGTGAATCTACTTTTTTCAACTGTAAACCTCCTAAGTGTGGTAAGAAGCCAGTCCCTATCTGAAGGAAGTACATTCCAGAAGAGGGGGATGGCACATACAAACACACTGAGAAGGAAACATGTTTGGCATGTACAGAGCTGAGCAAGGCCAGTGTGGCTGGAGCACCATGAGCAAGAGAGAGCAGTAGGATAGGAGGCAGGCCAGGGACTCAGCCAGGTAGGTCAGGGAGGCCAAGGCAAGGACTTCCAAGTGTGACGGGAAGACACTGCAGGTCGAAAGCAGGAAATGGGAGATGAACCTACATTTTTAGGATCATTCTGGTTGCCTTACTGAGAATACACTGGAGAGCACGAAGGAGAAGTGGAGCCATTAGGAGACTCTGGCACTGATCAATAGCAATTTATTGAACATCTCGAGGTACATGCAACAGGAAATGAGGATAAGTTAAATCTGCTAAGTATCTTACTACAAATTGAAAACAATCATCATTTAAAAAGCCATCTTTTTAAGAAGTCATTCTTCAGTCAACAATGTCACGGTGAGCCCACTGTATATTCATGCAGGAATGTCTCTTTGCTCCTAGCCTTGTCTTCACCTCAGCTGAGGAAGTGTTAGAGGAAGACCTAGTAAGGTCCCTTTAGTATTATATTGACTGTAGAACTAACTTGGGAGTCCTTGTGGAACCCTCCATTGGATGTTTGCCAGTGGCTGATAGACTCATTCTGGTTTTAGAAGACATGTATTTTTTTCAATTCAGTGCTTTTCTGTAGTGCAAACATACCTACATACAGATATTGTTACCATTCTTAGAACACTTGCAATGGTGACTTCCTCCTCAACAAGCATTTTATAGGAGTCATCTTAAATTCTATTAATTACCCAATGAGTAGATGCTACCATCTTGATTGTCTTGAAGAAACAAAACGTTCCAAGGTATCGCAAATGGTCAGTGCAGAATGGCTTCAAGTGAGCAACACCTGGATTTGAATTCCAGCTCCACGCCTACCATCTGCATGACCCCAGAGCATTGTTTCACATCAGTTAAAAAAAAAAATGGGTCCAACTTGAAGCCACAAGGTCCAGTGTTTCTTAAAATATGGTCTAGGATCTACCTATATCAGAATGTCCAGCAGTCCTTATAAAAGCACAAACTGGGGTTGGTCTGGAGTCTGCATTTTCAATAAGAAGTACAAATATTTAATCAGTATATTATTTATTTAGCATCTACTTGTAGGGTAGAATTAATATGCTTTAAAAAAATTGGTCATTTTACACTTATATATTACTTCTCCGGGGTACATGGAACTTCACAAAAGCTTCCTGCATTTAGAGGTAGTGTCACGGTTTGGTGTCACCTGAAAAGAGCCTGAGATAAGGACTTGGGTGCAGGTAGTTTATTTGGGAGGTATACCTTCCTTCCTTGATATGAAGGAAGGCAGACTGAGAGGGAAGGAAAGAAAACATGTATAAAGGATGCCTCGTTGAAGTGGTTTCTGCTAGGGCAAGAGGAACTCAGGCCCACTGGGGGCTCTCTAAGGCACCATGTAGAATGTGTCACAGAATGGTTCCTCCACAGGAGGTGAAGCTAAGGCAATTATCCACCACCTCCTTTTATCTACTAGTTGAGGGCTGACCTCTGAGAGTAAACTCCCTTGCATTTTACAGCTGCATCTGTGTGGGACCAAGAGGTCTTTGAAAAGAGCCTTGAGCCCAAAAATCAGAAGGCCCCATAGCAAGTGCTTGTGGTGGGACACCTACTGACAGTAGGTAATGTCTACCTACTGTCTACATGGCACTGATGTAAGGGTACTGGGGATGTGGACCGGGAACAAAATACATCTGCTTCAGGCAGAATTCATTATGGAACTGCCACTTAATTAATTGCTCAGTTTGGGGTGGAAGACCAGGAAATCCACTGACTGGCACAGAAACAAGAGTATATTCCTTCCCACACGTGCCACACTTCTGTGTTGCAGTGGAGCTACCAGAGCATCTCTGTGAAAACAGTCTTAAAGAAAAAAGACAAATAGATTCTAAGATTTAGGGGGTCTTCTGATGAAAAAGACTACCCTTTTCCAGGATATGCTATGCCAAGCCACCTCCACGCATCACCCTTGGTCAACAAGCTCCTCTTGCACACAAAATATTCAGTCAGGTTTCTGGTGCTTCACTCTTCAGTAGGAACAGAGAGCTAAAGATCTCCAGATACTTAAGAAAAGTTCCAACATCAGAAAGACCAGAACAGAAGAAACTCAGAAAAACAGGTAATGTAAGGAGAAACACTGCCCACTCCAATCCCTCAAATCCCATAGCCAGTGCCCTCAGAAATGTAAGAGAACATAATGTAGCCAGGCAATATGGAAAGGTTGCACAGAAAAGGGCAAAGAACACACCAATCTCTCAGTTAAAAAAAAAATGTAAGATAAGACATGAAAACTCAATAGAATGGTTGGAAGGTAGAGTTGAAAAAGTGCCTAGAAAGTAGAACAAAAAGACAAAAAGATGAACAAAAGGGGAAATCAAAATATTAGACAATCAGTCTAGGTAGTTCAACACCCAATATACAGACATTCTAGAATGTTAGAACACAAAAAGTGATGGAAAGTAATTATTGGGCGAAAAAATCTCATGAGGGAATTTCTCCAAACTGAAGGACTTAAGTGTTTAAATTGAAATGGCTCTGTAAGTCCCAGGAAAGTGAGAAAAAGAGAAAAAAAGAGACACATGAAGGCATATTATGACCATAACACCAAGAATAAAGAGAAGAACTTACAAAGAGAAAATACAGGTTGTATATAGAGCAAAGGGAATCAGAAAGGCATCAGATTTATCAGTAATTCTGGATGCTGGAGGACAGTGGAGCAGCATCATCAAAAATTCTAAGACTAAATGATTTTCAACCTAGAATTCTATTATCAGCCATACTATCAATCTGGTATATAGAATGATAAGGGGAATTGAGGGGAAGAAAGAAGGTAAAAAGATTGTATATGTTAAAAAAAAAAAAAAGATTGTGTACGTCAAGAAGTCTATGGGTCCCAGAAATTGGGAATCAATTAAGGAGAGCTGTGAAAGGAAGTCCCAGGAGGACAAGTATGTAGCTGACCCAAGAAACACAACAACCAAAGAACCCCAGAAGAAAGGCCTTCAGCATTAGTAGTGGAAATGACAGGTCATCTGATATATTTCATTATGTTGAAAACCACATTGAGAGATTGTACATGTACAAAGACTTCATCAAACACATAGAATGCCAGGCAAATGAAAAAGCAATGTAATTACTGACTCCAGGAAAAGTAAAAGGTACATAAGAAAGAAATCATCTAGAACACTACTAGGCTCTGCAGAACTCATAATGATATAAATTCTGATTACTGATTTAAACAAACATTATGAGTATACTGTATTGACAGCATAGGAGAAAAAGAATTTGGAGGTGGGGAGTAAAAACACAAATTGCCTATTTCCATGCTAGTCAACAGATAATGTGTAACAGACACGTTAAGGGGAAAACAGTGTATCTACATAATTTGGGGGGGAAAAAAAAGAGGCAGATAGAGAGGAAACAACTCTGATTGTTAAAAGCAGTTGTTCCTGAAGGGAGGGAATGGAGGGTGGGGAGGGCAGGACATAGAACAATTTTTTATTATCATCCATTATAACCCATTTTGTTGGATTACCAGGTGTTATATTAAACGTTTTTGGACATACTGCTGACATGGTGAGTGGAACATCTGCTGCAAAAGTGATCCATTTCATCCTAGAGAAAAAAAATGGCTCAGCTGAGACAAGGGATTTGTTTCTCTGTAGGAAAACAAGGGTCTTACCACTCAACTCCGCAGCATGCAATTTCTAGATTAAGATCTGTCTTTTAAAATACATGGATCTTTTGGTTTTGTATAGGATGGGGCTGGGGCAGATTGCTCACATCACCCTGTTTCTCGGCACTTCCATCAATTTAGACACCCGCGGAGTCATCGATAGCAGGCACAATTAACAAATACACTAAGTGTATCTGTAAGTTAAGGACAAAAGAAACAGACGTGGATTTGTAAAATGATATTTCTCTCTGGATTTGGAAATGGGTCAGACGCCATTTTATTACGTTTATTATTTTTTAATCTTGATTCATCTTTTGCACTAAGCAAATCCCATTTGAAACTGATAGCCTGAGATTTCCAATATAAGCATTCACAATACACTTCAAAGCCAAGATTTTATGTCCTGAGTCTCTGCCATGTTGCCATGTTTGCAAGGGCAAACAGTTTTCATGCCTTAACTTTCTAGCTGCTCAGCTCTCCACTTTTCCTGGTTATCCATAAACAGTGGCACTGCAGTACTGTTTATATATAAGACTTTATACTGATGGGATTTTCATTATTTTTCTTTATAATTTCTATCTTTTCTTCCATATATGTTTAGCATATTACAATTGTCCCAACTTAGAAATGTTTTCACTCAGCACAGTACACAGAAAGCTGTGTTTCCCTTTACCAAATATGTATGTCACGTCTTAGAAAAATCCACAGTGTAACAGGAAAAAAAAAAATCTACCAAAGCCTTGTTTGCCTTGCCAAAACATTTGATGGCTTCTCTGCATTTTAATAAGGATATTCATTTATTCCTTGAGTCTGTGTCTTTTAAAATATCATAGAATGTCTCATCACCATTTTCTTATTTACCTTTTCTTCCCCTCTTTCTCCTTGGACCAAGCTCCCTTTGTTTTGTCTTTTTTCTGACTCTCATATGGAAAAATATCATTTAAATTAACCTCACTTAGGTGATTTGATCCTGAAAGGCCAAATTAATAACCACAGGAAAATGAGAACATCGGCTGGCTGTAAAAGCCAAATGAAAAAATGAAAAACGAATGTCTTGCCATTTACCTACGTTAGTTCTTCCATCTCAACTGATCAAACATCTTGGTCTGAGGAAATGCAGTGTGTAATTCTGACAAAGTCTGGCCAGCCTGTGTAGTTTCTCCAGCTTTTATCTCTTGATTACAGTTACTGCAGGAGGAGCCGTGTGAAATCACTCACCGGTGTCAACTTCCATTACAAATCAGGTAAGTGCAGGCCGCCCTTATGATTGGCCATATTATACTGCATAAAGGAAGTTTCAATTCCCCACTGAAGTCTGAACCAGAGGGAGAAGGGAATAAGTGAGCAAATCAATAATCTTTTCCCTGAAATAAAACTATGATCTATAATGCTCTCACAGAATGCCAGGATGCTTATGTTTTAGGGCAGGGGCCACAGCCTCACTTGGGCAACCAAGGGAAACAGAAGCCTGAAATGAGGTTGCTACTTGCTGCTCAAAATGCTGCCTTGTTGAGGAAGCGGATGATGTATCGTAACAAACCTTGTCTGTTTGGATCCCTCCAATTTGGAAATCACAGGACCATGGCCACAAAGCATTTGGTTCTTTGAGTTAAAACCCCCAATTACTTTTCCTCTGAAAATTTGCTACACTTTTCATGTAAGACCACTGCAGGCAGACCTTGAAATATGCTATCCTGGGTTTGGTCAAAGGGGTGAGTCACTTGGAATTGGGCTTTAAAATTTGAATAACTTTCTAAAGAAATATGTATAATAAAGACTCACTCATTGTGAATTTTTGATATACACACTTAATTTCGTTGGTGGCAAAAAGGACGCATTACAAATTACTACGGCTAGGCAGTTCTAGAAACAGAGTAGGTGGTTCTAAACTACTAGCTCCATTAAATTTAAATATTTATTGACTAGCCTGCTATGGTCACACAAATCAAACCGATAGGCCCATTTACATCCCAGCTTATAACAGTGCCCGACACTTTAAACAAAACAGCATTTATTTAGAAGAATTATACATATGGAAGCCTTCCTAATAAAACTTGTCCCTCTATACTGTGCATTAATGCAGTTTCACTGTTGTGACATAAGAACGATTTCAGTAACAACCTTCCCAAGACCAGAAGAACAGCAGCCGTGAGCAGCAACAGCACCAGCACACAAACACGGGTGTCTTTGCAGACCAGAAGGCAGGTGTTTTGGAACCCTGGCAATCATTCTGACTCTAGGATATTCACAGGTGCTAATGAATCCTGCAGATTCCTGCACTGGACAGAGATTTCCCTTGGAGATCTCCTTATCACTCCTCAGCCTTTACAAATGACCTGCGATAGCACCTCAGAATAGAACATTGGAATTAATAGGGAGGCGCATGCTTTCTAGTGCACATGTGTTAGGGACTGAGGCTTGGAGGTTTGCATCTCTTAATCCCCTTCATCTAATTCACTCATCCCCTCCCCCCATCCCCTCACTTTCTGGCAACCACCAGTTTACCCTCTGTACTTGAGTTTATTTCTATTTTTATTTGTTCATCTGTTTTGCTTTTCAGATTCCATATACAAGTGAAATCAAATGGTATTTGTCCTCTTTTTGTCATTTGTCATTTGTCACTTGTCATTTGTCACTTATCACTTAGCATAATACCTTCTAGATCTATCCACGTTGTCCCAAATAGCAAGATTTCTTTTTTTTTTTTAATTTATTTATTTGTCAGAGAGAGAGGGAGAGAGAGAGAGTGAGCACAGGCAGACAGAGTGGCAGGCAGAGGCAGAGGGAGAAGCAGGCTCCCCGCCGAGTAAGGAGCCCGATGTGGGACTCGATCTCAGGACGCTGGGATCATGACCTGAGCCGAAGGCAGCCGCTTAACTAACTGAGCCACCCAGGTGTCCCAAGATTTCATTTTTTAATGGCTGAGTAATATCAAATTGTATACACACACACACACACACACACACTATCTTCTTTATCCGTTAATGTAAATTGGTACAATGACTCTGGAAAACAGTATGGAGGTTCCTTAATAAATTAAAAATAGATACACTAAATGATCCAATAATTCCACTCTGGGAATTTATTAAAAAAAAACCACCCTGAAAACTGTAATTCAAAAAGATAAAGCCAATGTTGACTCAAATTTGAATAAACTCCTTGTAAAACAAGTAGGAGGTCCCTTAACTTACAAAATGGCAACATGCTAGGGTCTTCGATTTTTTGTTACTTTTCACTCAGTGTGGTATCATGTCGCCATTACTGTTTCTAATTGATGCCAAGTGTGCCACCACCTTTCACTAACCCATCCTCTAGTGATGGATGGACAGATTGCCCCAACTAACTCCTTTCACAAACAGTACTGCTATGACCATCCTTCGGTATGGCCCCTGGTGGATGTATGCATGCATTCCTCAGGGTATATACCAGGGATGGAGTATGCTATGCCAGAAGGCATTTATTTATACATTTTGACAAGCATCACCTGACCACTCTCCAGAATGCTTATACCAGAGTACACCTCCTTACCTAGGTTAGAAGACTCTCAGTTCAAGGCCCTCCCACCCTAAACCTCCTGTTTTCCCTTGCTTTCAGTTTTTAGTCACTGAGTCCCCACCTTAGAATGGGCTTGAGGTGGAAGGAAGGCTTTGTCTCCTGCACAAGGAAGCCTTTGTCTCTGATCCCAACAGGAACATGGGGACTGTCCACGTGCACCACTATTGACATACATCCTCACTCCTCTGGGGGGCATCATTTCACCCTCTCTTAGCAGAAAAAGGGCAAACAGTTTTCATGCCTTAACTTTCTAGCTGCTCAGCTCTCCACTTTTCCTGCCAACTCTTCCTGGAATGCAGAACAAGCCAGCTCTCCTTAGTGTGACAGTCCCATTTCTCATTTTCCAAAGCGTCTTCACTGTGACATGCCCCTGCTGAGAGCCACAAACTCTCAGGTCAGCGTAGCACATCTTCTGCCCTGTCACCCCTCAATCAGGCTCTCCCTGCTCTTCAAACCATGACCACATGCACAGGCTTTTCTTCGAGAAACGCCCAAGTGGACCTGATTTGACTGGAGTGGATTGTTAATAGCAGGGAAAATCTCCCAGACAGTGTGGTGCCTAATGAGCGCCTGATGCCGTAAATAAACCCAACAGTCTGGATCCTCCAAGCAGCCAGCAAAGGCTACTGAGATAGTGCATTAGAATCCAAACACACGTCAGAGGCCAGAAGATAAAAGGAAAGGAGTGGGGGTGGGGGTGGGGGCGGGGGGCAGAAACAAACAACCCAGAAGCCCGGGAACCACTGTAAGTTCCAGTAAATTAGCAGCAGCTAAGTGACAGAACTTTAGGCAACAGAGAGCTATTTCTCATCTCCCTGTTCTAAGCCATTGCTCCTGCAGGGGCTCGGAAGGAGTGAACCAGGATGACATCAGCCAGTTTCTCCCCTTTAAGGCGCATCAGCCCCAACCATCACCAAGATGGGAACTTGTTCCTAAGACATTGATTCACGAAGGAAAAAAAAATAACCTCATAGCACAAGCTTATTTAACAAAACTACGTAGAACTAAGTGGTTACGTTAGATCAGATGCGAAGAGGGATCTAACATCCCTGCCCAGGTCATTTGGTGACTCAGTTCAACAAAACACTCATTGTGAGCTAGTCTGGGCCAGGCATGGTGTTCTGGTACCATGGAGATTATAAAGATAACTAAGAATTGATCTTTGGCTTCAAAGAGTCCAGAAATTGCTTAGGGTATTTCAGAAAGATACATTTTTTAAATTGAATCTATAAATTATGGCTGTGGAAGAAGGCAGAACTGTGCCTGGTCACACAGAACGTGTGAGGCACCATGGCCCAGGGGTACGACATTTGGGTCAGAAAGGGGGAAATGCCCTTGTCTACAGTCTTTCTTTCTTTTCTCCTTTCTAGTAGTCCTCTGCCCTCTCTCACTGCAGAAAGAGACTTCACTGCTGGCCTGGCAGCACAAACCACACATGGCAGAGAGAAGATGGTCACGGAAGGAGCTGGTCCTGCTGGTTGCTTACCTGGTGCCTTCTGCCCCGTCAGCTCCTGGGCAGGACAGGCTGTCACACACTTTGACTTTCATCTGGGTTCTGAGAGGATGCCTCTGAAAATCTTCACAAACCACCAAGGGCAAATCTCACGTAGGATGAGGACACCAGCCAATCAGACATGTTGCCTCCTACTACTTCTCAGAAGGTGCCTGAGGTTCTTCGCCCTTCAGCAGGCCACTGCTGAGGCCCTGTTCTTCTGGGGCCACTAGCTCACATCCAACCTCTGACCCAAACTAAGTTCTTGCTCTCTCTGGTCACTGGGACTCCACCCCACAGCACAGCTCCATTTTCTCTGGTTTGAGGGCACAGCTGTCCCATAGGTACTTGATGACCAGGAGTCCCACCTGCCTTTCTCCTCAGGATCTTCCTCCCACTCTGGTTCCCAGAGAGGTACCATTCTCCCTCAGCAAAAGCTGATGACTGGTCTTCTCTCTTCCAGGTCAGGTTAGCTCCTTTCAGCTTAAAAATTGTTCCTCCTGTGCCAAATTTAGCACCTGGCCTACAAGTACATTCTGTTTGGTCCATACAGTGCTTTGAAAACTTTTTGAAAAGATGAGGTGATTGTGATAAAGCCAGTTAGGAAAACAACTTGGCAGTTTCTCATCAAGTTAAAGATATACTTACCAAACAAGTCAGCAATTCACCCCTCAGGTATTTACCCAAGAGAAATGAAAACCTCATTCACACAAGGACTTGTACTCAAATGTACATAATTAATCCTAATAGCCAAAAAGATCCATCAACTGGGGAAAGGATCAACAAGCTGTGACCCATCCATACCATGGAATATCACTCAGTAACCACAAGTCATGAACCCCCAAGCCCTCAACTACAAAGAAGAGTCTCAAAGACAATATGCCCAAACAGAATCCAAGTACAAAAATTATGTGCTGTATGATTCCATGTATAAGAAATTTTATAAAAGACAGAAACATATCATTGCTTACCAAAGACCAGGGATGGTGTGAGGAAATTGACTGCAATGGAGTACAAGGGGATCTTTTTGGTGATGGGAGTGCTCTGTATCTTACTGGGGTGGTAATTACACAATTATAAACCTTTGTCAAATCTCATCACTTAAAATGGATTGATTTTATTGTATGTGATATTCATTTCCTGTTGTTCTGCAAAAAATTACTGTACACTCACTCACTGGCTTAAAAGCCACACAAAGGTATTATCCTACAACCCTGCAGGTCAGAAGTCCAAAATGGATCTCACTGCCCTAAAAGCAAAGTATCAGCAGGTCTGCCTTCCTCCTGGAGACTCTGGAGAATAGGTTTCCTTACCTTTTCCAGCTTCCTGGGGCTTCCCACTTTCCTTTGTTTATGGCCCCCTTCCTCTATCTTTAAAGCAAGTAATTTCAAACTGAGTTCTGCCCACTCTGTCACTTCTCTGTCTTTATTCCTTACTCCATCTTCTGCTGTCAAAGACCCCTGTGATTAGATTGAGCCCACTGGAAAATGCAGGATCATCTTCCTATTTGAAGGTCTGATTAGCAACCTTAATTCCATCTGTAACCTTAATTAGCCTTTGCCATGGAAACTCTTACATTCATAGGTCCAGAGGGTTAGGATGTGGACATCTTTGGGGACCATCATTCTGCCTACCACACAGGTAAGTTATATCTCTATAAAAATAATTTAAAATTTGACAGATTAAAAATTGGAGAGAATTCATGTAACTATCCAGAGTTCTGCTCTCTCCCAGTAAATCTGGCCACACTAGGCATCAATAATTGGTTGGCTTAAATCTGTTAGGGCTGAGTAGCTGCCAACCCTCAACAGAGGGCATGGACTCTCTCTTTGCCTCCATTCCCTTTCTTGTCTGCTTCATGCATACACATCGCCTGCCTGGGCACTATGATATTTAAATTGGTCACTTCAGTCGTAAACTGATGAATCGGATGAAACCAGGAGTCTCTGACTTTTCACAACTCATCTTCCCTTCTTGCCTAAGGTTTCCCCAGCCTTCCACCTAATCCATCAGGCTGATGTGTTCCCTCCAACTAAACTGTAACACGATCTGTATGTTAAAGGACATATGGAATTCAAAGTGGCCGGGGCAAGGCTGAACTCCCCAATCCACAGTATTTGAGAAAGGGGCGCTTTGTGCCAACAGGCTGCAACAGGAAAGACTGGAAGCAAAGCTCGATTTCAAGGTTGTTCTTTGTTACCCGAGACCAGATGTTTCTGTAGACTTCCACCCTAGCCTCAAAGCTTCTCCAGCTTCTAGCACTGGGCCAGTCACAGGGTAGATGCCCCCCAAATGTTTGCTACACCCAAAGTGTGGCGTTACATCTCATCATGTAATTTCAATGAGGGTTCAATCTCTGTTAGTTTAGCAGTAATGAGGATTCACTTCTAGGACCCACTTCTTCATGGGATAATTTAGGCTTAGGAAAAAATAAATGGGTTCCACAACCTTCAAACAGTTTCCCAGCCCTTGCCAGTCACCTCATTAAGACATGCTTCCAGTTGTTGAGAAGACTGGGTGAGGGAATGTGCAAATGGCTGAGACAGTGAGTCTCTTCACTCTGACTGAATCACACAACCAGCAAGAGCATCCTCTCATTAGCAGGATGGTCCATTTGACTCACATCTATGGTAACCAGCCTGCTCTGCTCTCACCCACATTTTCTTTTGCCATATTTTGTCTCCTTTAATTTTGCCAAATTTAGAGCCTGGCCACCGCCGTCTCATAGCACATAGTTCTCAGACTGTTTTCCAACCTCTTTGCGGGTATCCCTTTCAACCCTCATGACCGCCATTTGTCTTGTACATTACACAGTGTGATGGGCAGCATAGCCAAACAGCTCATTGAGGGGTGGGCATGCGGGTGAGGAAGAGTGGACAATATAACCCAATCTGTCCTCAAGTGGAGGCGTGTTCCAATGTTACATAAAGATCAGGCACTTCCTAAAGAAGAAGCACCTCCCATACTTGAGAAGGATCCCTTTAGGAATTACTTCCTTGCATAGTAAGATTCCCCTCATCATGCTTTCAACCTCAAACTCTGTCTTGTTTAATCATCTATTTTTCTAAGGTTCCATTCCAGGCATTAATTGTTCATCTTATGAAATTAGTTACATAGGTATCCTTTCTGTGGTCCAGTTGTGCCAAATGGCCACATTTGCTAAGATGTCACACCCTTGATCTTTAACTGGGATTTCTTTGGGACGCTCTAAAAGCAACTCAGAGTAAATCTAAACTCGATTTTGACAGAGACAGCTATATAAAATATAGATACTAAGTCAGCCCATAAGAGAATAGGAACTTCCAGGTCATTCAGCACCAATGCCTCTGATGTAAAAATTAAAGTTCAGTTTACTTCTTACAAATGACAGAATACTGCACTTGTTAAAAAAAAAAAAAAAAAAAAGATGGGCAGCTCTACAACCTTTCATCTTAACCATCTGGGCCAGTGGAGGGATTACATATTTTGGGGACCTCACTATGCATTTGGAAGAAAAGTGATGTCCAGGTTCTCTAGCTTGTACCCTAAGATGTCAAGGAAACCTTCTCTACCTCTCCATAGTACTGTGAATATATCTCTTGCCATCTAAGCCCATTCAGTATTATTGACAGAAATCTTGGAAATGGTCACCTCCTCAAACAAGGAACACTTTAGAAGCTTACAATTTTTATGTCCCTCCAGGTGGAGCTTGATTTAGAAGCACTGTAATTAGTTATCAAGACTTGGTAATGGTGCTAATTGTAAGCCTTGAAAAAAGGATCTAATTAGGTTAATGATGAATTCAGCCCAGCAAGTGTATTCTCAGAATAGTTCTTTTCAAGGAAACACACACGCACATGCATTTTGTCTAGTTCAGAATATACAAATGTTCAGAGAAATAAGATGGGCAGTTCTTTTGAAACATAAGGATATCATAAGACCTTATTTAAGGGAGGAAAAAAAGATCGGTGTTGCTGAGTTAAGTTTGCAGTAGGGCCTAACAAGAAAAACATTAGAAAAAATTCTTAGCTTCCAACGACTTTAAAGGGTAGGTGAATACGCATGTACTTCTGATGACTGGAAGGTTCTCTGTTTGCTAAAACCGTAAGAGGTGGTGTTATGACATGAACCATGTCTCCCCAAAATTCATATATTAAAGCCCTAATGCCCAATGTGATTATATCTGGATATAGGTTTCTAGGAAGTAACTGAGGTCTAAAGGGTGGGGCCCCGATCAAACATAAGAAAAAAGAGATCTCTGTCTCTCTGCCACGTTGAGGACACAGCAAGAGGATGGCCAGGAAGACAGCCCCCAACCAGAAACCGAATCAACTACCACCTTGATCTTAGACTTCCCAACCTTGAGAACTGTGAGAAAATAAAGTTCTGTTGTTTAAGCCACCCAGTCAATGGTATTTTGTTATGGCAGCCCAAGCAGACTAGCACAGGTAGGGTATATACGTTTTGAGCTAGAAGCTGGGCAGAGCTGAATTTCTCTGCATAAGCAAGGAAAGCAGGTGGGCAATGCAATCAGCTTCCTGGAGGAAAGAGACTAGTCAGTGAAGTCGCATGCTGTGGGGGAGGGAGAGAGAGAAGATGTAATGCAGCCTTTCAAAGGCACACAAGTATCACATAAAGATTGATGAAGTTGTGGGTTATTAGGCATGTGATGGAAAAAACCTCTTCTGTCTTTTATGACATTTGCAGTAAGGTAGTTTTTTTTTTTTTAAGATTTTATTTATTTATTTGACAGACAGAGATCACAGGTAGGCAGAGAGGCAGGCAGAGAGCGAGGAGGAAGCAGGCTCCCTGCCGAGCAGAGAGCCCGATGCGGGCTCAATCCCAGGACCCTGAGATCATGACCTGAGCCGAAGGCAGAGGCTTTAACCCACTGAGCCACCCAGGTGCCCAGTAAGGTAGTTTTTAAAAGATTGAATTCTGGGTTTAAATGGTTTCTCCTATGGCAAAGGATGGAGGCATGAGTCTTGCAATGCTTGCCAAGGGGCTGGGATGGCATTAACCCAGACAGGAGAGGGGACCAGTATTTGTCACATGGATTGTATACGCACACTGTAGAGACCATCAAACAACTTCTGGCTCCAAACAACCCTGTGGGCTGCTCTTTGAGATGTTTCTTAGCTTTGTCATGTCTGGAGGACATTTTGAAGAAATGAAGATCAGAAAACTGGTTCTAATTTCTAATCTTCCATTTTCTCGGTCTGTTTGGGAAATGATGAACTTTCTAGGCAACAGGTTCACCATTCAAAAAAAAAAATAGGAGTAACACTGTTGCTCTTGTTTCTAAGGTAATTGTAATAAATATGATGATAGATATAAAAATGCCTTTCCAAAAACATATTAATTTTGTCTTTTCCTTTTTAATTTGAAGTAACTAGGGTCACAGATACTTGCAAGATAATAGAGATCCCATGGTCCTCTTCACCCATTTTCCCTCAATGCTTAGAAATGTTTCAATCTGAAATTACTATGTACAGTATTAAAAGCAGGAAACTGGCAGTGGGATCATGTGTGCATGTAGTTCTATGTCATTTTATCACATGTATGGAATTATGTAACCACCTTCATATTCAAGATAGACACCCTTCCATCAACTCCAAGATCTCCCGGGGGCTAGCCTGCTGTAGTCACACCTGCTCCCCTTCTCCTCACTCCCTCTAACCCCTGCTAACCATTAATTTTTTCTCCAGTTTGTTATTTGTCCTTTTGAGAATGCTTTTTTCACTCAGCAAAATGCCTCGAGGCCTATTCAAGCTATTTATCAAGCTCCTTTTGTTGATGAGTTATAGCAGTCTGTGTTATGAACAATGATGTGCAAGTTTTTGTGTAGACAAATTTTCATTTCTCTGGGTGATGGTAAATGCCTAGGAGTGCAATTGTGGGTCATATGTTAGGTGTGTTTAAATTTTTTTTAGACAAACTGCCAAACTATTTTCCAGAGTGGCTGGACTATTTTGCAACAAGTAATGTATGAGACGTGCAGTTTCTCTGAATCCTTATCAGCGTTCGGTATCACCATTCATTTGTTAAATAAATTTTTTATATTATCAAATGTTTATACTATTTGTTCCCAAGGCAAACCTTAATGTCAATAGCTCTTGGAGAAGGCATTTTTATCTATAGTAAGTGAAATCAACTTTTGTGGTTTTTTATTGTAAATATAGGTGCTCTTATCTCTTCTGGAGATCAAGTTCTCCAAGATTTATGAAAGGTCTAGTCCAGTGACTAGGCTGGGATTCACATGTGCTTTGGGAAGGACCCAGGGGTCTAGTCAGCTATAAGGATATCTGAGGATAAGGATGTCTGGTCTGCTGGAATGATGCCCAGGATTCGCATTGGCTAGGGCTCTCTAGAGTTTTGTACCGAATTTTCTGTGACCAACTTGTGCCACACTAGCTCAGACTATACCTGCCCTTATATGGACCCAGATTCTCCTCCCTGACACATATTATTGCATGTGAAGTGCCCTATCCTAACTAGGGCCTCAAGATACTTTGTCGAGAATGTCACATGCTGGTAATCATGCCTCTCTATCAGCAGGTGCCACCCCTCATGATTGAATCTTGCACAGAAAACTCCACCATCTTTGAAGAACAATTAAACCACTATCAAAACTCCTTGGTGCAGTGGAAACTGAAGCTGTGTATTTTGAGCTAATTTCTCTTGGGCTATATGTGGGGGTTTTTTGAGTCTGGGTGTTGACATTTTGAGTTTGTTCACAAGCCATGCCAGCCATCTAAGGAAGGATTCCCTTGGTTCCTGCCATTTTCCGAGACTGGTTCTCTAGCCTTGCTGGCCATTCTATGAGCTACTCAATAGCCTCCTGATAAATTCCTGTTCTGGTTAAGTTAGCTTGACTTGCTTTCCATTATTTGCATCTAAAAACTGCCCAATATAGAAAGGCCATACTAAAATTTAAATCAAGAACCATATGGGCATTTTAAAAAGATTTTCTAGAAAAAGAATGAAATGATAGAGCAGAGATGGCTAGTTGTCTCTCAATACCCACTCTATATGATTTGTGTTCTATTTATTGCTTGGTATAGAAGATTACATTTCCAAAACTCCCTCGTAGCTAGGTACAGTTGTGCGCTAAAGTTCTGGCTAATGAGATTTAAGTGGATTTGTGTGAGATTTCCACGGAGATTCTTAATGGCACCACAGGTGTATCTTTATAGATCCTTCCTGCTTTGTCCTGCATAGAATGTGGACCCACTGGATGAAATGCACTAAGAATGGTGGATAAAAGGAATTTTGAGTTAAAAGGAATTGGGCCTTTGATGGATGGAACTACCATCCCAGTACTAGACAGCCCCCATCCAGACTTCTTTAAATATAAAACAAGCTTGTATCTTGTTCCTGCCTCTGTTGATTTTTTTTCTCTTATATCCATCAATCTTAATGTTTTTTTCTCCCCTTAGTCAATCCTAATCTTAACTAAGAGATGGTAAAGAATGGAATGTGGGGTTCTGGGTGAACTCAAAGACCAGTGGTTTCCTAGGATTCAAGAGAAAGGATTTTTTGACTTCTAGTTTCTATGTCCATATCTACTTAAAAATAAAGACCGCTATTAAGTCTGATACCAACTGTAGTTATTTCATATGCCATTTCATTTTGCTAACAACTGGTCTCATTTATAATCCTATTTTTAAATTTTCTGCATTTAAAAGCATTATTCTGAGAAGAGGTGTGCAGGCTTTGGTGGCCGCCCAAGGGACGGATGAGCAGCCCAGCTGTGCGGGGTCACCCAGCACCGCCAGCAGCATATGCACCTGCAGCCCTTCCTGCCCACATGTGAATGGGAAAACTGTCATATTTTTAAAGCCCCTATCTCTGTGTTCAGACTGCGAGTTTAAGATCAATGTGCTTGGCACAATGTCTGGGACACAGAAGGTTCTCAACAAATGACCGTCGCCCCTCTGTTTCTGAGGAGCGTGAATGGCAGTGGGAGGACTTGAGCACCATGATAATTGGCTTAATGCACAATAGAAGAGGCGACGCCTCCATGCCTCGGAGGTCAGAGTGAGGATATTGAAAAGCACTTCCCAGAACTGTGCAGGACTGGCAGGGGGTGGGGTGGGTGGCAGGTGGGGAACTACCTGTACTCAAGCAGACACATTTCCCCAGGTGATGCACTTCCCATGAGGAGAGTGGCAGGAGGGCTGGGGGTGTGGGCGGGAGAGCTTGTGGCTCTGTCTAAGAACAGGAAGCTTCCAGAACACCTGAACAATGACACACACTCACTAAAAACATAGCCATACACTTGACTATGAGAATGCCTCATATCCATTTCTTAAGCTCTTAAATAAAGACTTTGTCATTATTATTTTGGGGGCTGATGTATTTTCTTAATGTTTGGGGAAAATTGAGTCATAGAGTGAAGGAAATCTGAGCCCAAGAGTCATTTTGTTGAAATCAAAGATTAGATGGATCCTAAAATGGACAAATTAAGAAATAACACTGGTGTACACTGATGTACCAAGGGGATTCCCCTTGCAATGTCTTACTCAGATACTTAAGCATAAAATCTTCAGTGCAGTGACATTCAACGTGTGTCAGGCACGGTGTAAACACTTTCCGTATACAGTGCTTGAACACAGCAACACTATGCGGTAGTATGCCTGCTTTCTAGACAAGGAGATGGAGGACCAGACAGCCCAAGTAACCCTCCTAGAGATGACAAAACTAGAGAATGGCAGAGCTGGCTTGGAACCAGGCATGCCTTAGATCTAATCCCATGCCAGGAACCACTCTGCCTCCCGCCAGGTCCAGAGCATAAGACACCTTCCTCCCAAGACAGCAATGGCTCTGCCAAGGTCCCTACAACCTGCTGGGCTGGCCGGCATCTCTGCTGGCAGGCTAGGACAGCCAGGTTCTTGTTCCTTCTACCTGGCGAGAAAGGCCCTGGGGCCTTGAAGGTGGGTCTTTGTATAGTTTGTGACCTTCAAATATTAATTTGTCCAACCAATAATTGAATGGAAGATATGGATTCATTGGGTTCCAGGTAATCCAGGTTTTTTTTTTTTATGTTTTTAATTTTTTATAAACATATAAAGTATTTTTTTTATTTTAAAACTTTTTATTTTTTATAAACATATAAAGTATTTTTCAGGTAATCCAGGTTTTATGGTATTATTTTTTTCCTTGAATCTCTCTCATTATCTTCAATTTTTTCCTGATTTTCCCTTTCTTCTGACTCCTCTGATCTCCTCACCTTCGAGGTGAGGTTTATTGTTTGGCACTCCTCGGTTCCTTCTCCGTCTTTTCCTGTAGCTCGGAGCTCGTGCTGGACTGCGCTGAGGGAATCTGGGTGCCTGTGTAGGTGAACCCATGACAGCAGCAAGAGCTACCAGTTTTTGAGCACTAACCATGCCCTGGGTGTTCTAACATGACTGTCATGCTTAACCCCCAGCACGATGCAGAAAATGGGATGGGAGACTGAAAAGCTTGACAAAGGTCATACCCAGAAGCGGTGTGGCAGGGATTTGAGATCAGCACTCACTCCCCCATTCCTTCCCTTGGCCACGGTGCTTTCCCGCTCATGAACAAAACGTGATACCCTCGGCTGTTTCCTTCTTCAGCCAGACAGTCATTCGACTATGACTAGACTGTGCTCCCTTCACCCCATTTTATCATGAGGGAGTAGAAATGTATTAGCTTCCCACATCACAGAACTAAAGGTAGCAGGCACATCTTGGTCATCAATATGTGAGGTTTTAAGCCCAGACCTCGAGCTACGGCTGGTGGGGGAGCTGGGGGTTCTGGGGTGGGTCTGGCCTTCAGGGTTCTCCCAGCTTGGCCCTGGGAGGTCTGCGGTGAAGGGTGGGGGTGATGGAGGCTGTGGGGTGGCTCCAATGCAGCGGGCAGCTTCATTCGCTCTGGGCTTTAAGAGCTGAGGCATTTTGTGCTGAACGGAGAATATTCCCACTTAGCTAATTGAATGTCCTTGCTTTGTACGGTGGTGCCCCTCAGGGGGGGACAAGCCTCATCTGGTGTGCACACGAATTTCAAAGAGAAAATGACGTGGGAGGGTTTAATGGAGCAGACAGTGCTGTAATCCCAGGGCAACTCCGAAGCCCGGGCCGCCGTGCAAGCTCTCAGCAGAAGAGCAAAAGTGCTGTGAGTCAGCAACCTGTTCCATTTCCCCCTGAGGCCCAAGGGCTTCCATTAATGCTGTGGTGTCCTGATTACTGAGGGGAGGGAGGGTGAAAGAAAAGCGTCATCCCTGTGCTATCTCTTCTCTCACAGGGATCCCAGCTGCTGGAAGGAGTGGGTCACAGGGGAGGTGGCTAGCAGGAAAGGTGACGACATTCAAACACTCTGCCTCCTAAGGCTGTGTCAGAGTGGGCGAGGTAATCTTCTGTTGGGAACCTTCAGATGCTGGAGACAGTCTGCAGGGAAATCTTCATCCCTACCAGCAGCAGTGTGAAGATAAAGCACCATCATGTCCGAGGCTGGTCCAGAGACGAGGCCTCGGGCAGCTGGGTGGCTCCTTCTGTCCGTCAGCAGACCCTGGCCATAGCCCACATGTGAACTCAGGAGCCCTTGCAGCTGTCCAAACCCCCTTCCTGGCCTTGTCTAACCTCTGAAGAATCCTTCCAGATTTCCTTGCCCATCCTGAGTGACCACTCATGGTCTCTTTGCATAAGAAGTTTGTCTGGGAGTCAGAATTCAAGCCTCTTGGCACCAGGCTTAGGGCTCTGTGCACTGACGGCCATAAAACGCTGAAAGAGAACACCACAGACACCTTCTTACCTGCATCACTTATCATTTGAATTGCTTGTGGTGTGGATGCCAGTTTTTGATTCTTTCCCTCTAGCACAAATCCTGTTACTGATGTGAGATGGGCCAGCACCTGGCTCTGAGTCGTTCTACGATGCTCCCAGGTTCCTCCCTGCTGGGTGAAAACTCCATCTGCTGTCCAGGTGCTGGTGCTCAGGGGTCTCCTGAATGAAAGAGGATGGAGGCCCAGGGCCCACGTACTCTCCTTTTTCTATAATTCGTGACACCATTTATACTAGGCAGAATTTCAGAGGCAAAAGAGAAATCTTTTCACTTTTTCTGAGGCTGCAGGGAAAGTGGATGGACTTAACAGCTCTTATCCGTTTTAAGTAAAGTCAAAAGATATAGTATTGAGAAGAAGACAGAGCAAGATGTCAAAGCTACTTTGTAAGTGATTCTCAGCCACATGAGTGGGGAAAGTCCTTTAGCCTGGATGAAAACAACAATATGGAAACCTAAACGCCCACTGAATAAGTCAACCATGCCAGTCAGGCTCACTCTTCTCTTTGCGCCCATCTGTAGCCCCCCTCCCTGGGCATACATGGTGAATCCCCAGGGGCTTCCAGATCACCCCCTGGCAAAGTTAGGAAGCTGAAGATTCTCAAACCTGGCTGCAGAGACCCAGCTTTGAATGGCTTTAAAAACCATCCATGCAGAATCCCCAACCCTGATAATTAGATTCGATTGACCCGGAGTAGGACCCAAGCATGGGTATTTTCAGGGGGTAACGGAAGTGGTAAATTTTATGAAAAAATATTTATAAAAAAAGTGTAACTCCCATCTGGTGACATATGTGAATCTTAAGTACCCAGCTGAATGCATTTTTATAAATGAATACTCCTGAAACACCCTCCCCACACCAATATAGAGAACATCATCAACCCCCAGAAGCCTCAACACAGGATTTTTAAAACTAAGTTATTTTCTTTTGAGATAATTAGAGCTCTCAAGTTGCAAGAGCATAGCAATGAACTCAGCAAGGGTATTTAAAAATCTCCCCCGTTGATAAAACTATACAGACAGGCTTGTTTGCAATAATTGTTGCTTTGGCCACATTTCTGGCCATGGAAAGCCTTCAATAAAGCATGGGTGTAACGTTTCAATATTCTGCTACTGATTTCTTAACCAGGTCATTATTTCTCAAGGTTCATTTAGCATAGAAATTAATGCCAGACTCAGATGCACTTAATTTTGTTACATTGTCATTGGGGGTTTTTTGGTAAACTTTTATGAATTGTTTCTGATTGACAGCCTCAGCTCTTTCTAGTTATGTATGGACTAGGCAGACTGTTTTGCCATAAAAAGGAATATCTTATGTATGCTTGATAAAAATGAAGGTGGAATTACACTCATTTTTTTGTGGGTCAGCCACTAGCTGATGGTTGGTGAGTCCAGAGGCAAAATCTGGAGCCCACCATGGCTCAAGGGTGGGGATGTGTGAAAGGCAGGAGTCTGAAGAACTAAATACCCAGTGAGGAAAAACAAACAAAGAAACAATCGAAAAACAAAACCAATCAACGCCCAGGCCTGTGGAAAAGTGCAGACTGTAAAAGCCAATCTGAGTTCCGAGTTTAGGAAGACCAGCTGGAGAAATTCTACAGGATGGGAAGGGGACCAGGAAGAAGGGACAGCAAACATCCAGGAGCCAAGGAGCTGTGCTGCCATGGGGTTAGAAAGAGGCTGGCCTCAGAAGGAATCCAGCTGCCAAGTGAAGCGGTCAGCAGTGACTTGCTGTGTGAGCATCTGGCAGAGCTGGCCAGTGGGGCTGCCCCTGCGTCCACTTGGATGAGGCAGCTAATTTTCATTCATGCAGAGGTTGCTTATGGACTAGTGTGGCTCCAGGAGCAATGCTGAGGAAAGCTGGACTCTGCCCAGGCTCTGCATCTACTTTTTGTCTCTTCACGCAGAGCTCCTAAGAAGCAATTCTTCTTCTTCTTCTTTTTTGTTTTATTTATTTATGTCAGAGAGAGAAAGAGGGGGAGTGGGGACAGACAGAGGGAGAGGGAGAAACAGTCTCCCCACTGGGCTGGGAGCCTAACTTGCGACTGGATCCCAAGACCCCTAAGATCATGACCTGAGCTCAAGGCAGATGCTTAACTGACTGAGCCATCTAGGCATACTGAACCAATTCTTTCCATGGCAGCTAAGTGGGTTTTCCATTCCAAACAGCCAGCTAAGTGGGTTGGAAGCTAGTTCTGAGGGTGGCTAAGGTCTTCGGGGCCCAGACAGAGAAGGAGAATCATCTGTAATTCCTTGGATGGTGGGAGACGACAAGCCTTATGGTGGGTGTGAGTTAGTACCTTGAGGAGGGTATCTCTGGCCCTGAACAGACCAGAGTCCAAAAAAGGAAAACCCACCACTTGTGTTTGGCACTCCACACTCAACTTAAGAGTCTGGCAAGGAAAAGTTCTCTTTAGGCTAAGTAACCAATTCCTTATGCCTTCCTTGTTATTGTTATATACAACATTGATTTGCATGTAACTTTATAGGTTTATTAAAAGAAAGAGTGTGACATACATAAATTTTGTAACTGAATAGGATAAAGCAAATTACAATGAGTTCAAATACTAAAGTTTACATCTTGTCTTTGATTTTAACAGTGGGATCAAATTCACTCAGGGTTGTTTCCTAACAAACCTTTGGCTTTATAGCCAAAATTGCTCTGTTCTAAAACAAAAGCAGGAAAAAAAAAAAAAAAAGGAAAAAAGAAAATGATCCAAAGCAAATTTTTGAATCTAATTTTTCACCCAATGATCAATTAGATTTTAGGCTGAACAAAGAGTGAGTTTTTAAAGTCCACATGTGGTTTTAATTTACACAGTATTCATAATTTGCAAACTTCAACATGTTTGCTTTCTTTCTCTCTCACACAGAAACACACAACCAGAAAACCTCCCCTCCCCTTTGTCTTATTTATTGGATTTGATTCCTGGATTCTATGAACCCCTCCCTGCATTTCACTGTTTGTGGGTGAAGCACCTGGAAGTTTCTGGCTTCTAAGCAGGACAATGCTGACTGCCCAGAAACAGGAGACCTTAAAGTATTCAGAGGTGGCAGGAACAGCTTAGAAGAAACTCAGGAGGGATCTGGGCAGCAAGGACAGTTGAGTCATCTCTTAAGTTCTACAAATAGATGTTCCATGACAAGGATGTTTCCTGCTCTCATCCCAGTTCTCAGCTGCCAGCAGAGGCGGGCTGACATGGGGTTGAACTTTGAACTAGACCCAGAAGGGACGAATAAAGGCACATGTATGTCCCTGATGTGTATGATAGTCCCCAAAACAATGGTAAGTCATGCTGCCTTCTATGCCAATTATGACCTGTGTCTCCCCTCATGTCCATTTGGGTGGGGAGCCTAGAGTTGATAGCACATAGAAAGCCAATGAAAGTGATCCCTTGAAAAACAGCAAAATGCAGCAATATTCCTACAGGACCCTTGGTATGGTCTTACCTTCTACAGATCTCTGTACAAGGGAGAAAATCCTAGATATACAAAAGGCAAAAACTTAATCATGACAGTGATGTTCTCAAACCAGCACTGACAAGACAGGAAAGGGACAGAAGGGGGGCCGAAGTCAAAGAAGGTGATGCCCCGTTCATGCCACGCCAGCCTCTTACCGTAATGCGGGATGATGGCCCAGGCCATGGCAGAGGCGTAGATGCCGCCAATCATCCAGAACATGCACAGCCAACTCAGATGCTCCCCCCGCTTCTCTCGGGCCAGCACTTCCGCAAAGTAGGAGAACACCGTGGGAATGGCCCCTCCGATCCTGCCAAGAGCGACAAAGACTATGTGAGATCAGAGCCAGGACAGCTATGGGAGATGCAAAGGGCAGAACCAAAGCAAGCCTTAGCAACAAACACTCTCTCTCCACCCCAGCATATCCAGGGATGTATATTTTCTATCATTTTATAACTTTAATACTATAATCTCTGTTAAATATAGGTTTATTATCCCTCCAGAACCTGTAATTAAGGGATATCACCAAAAGGTGGCAGTGGTGCCCTAGTCATGGGGTTTATAGAGCTTACTCTTGCTTAAGGATCAGAAGGGTTTCTGCTCCAGTTGACTGAATGTTCTACATATTTGCAAAAATTACAGTATTGGGTCTAATCTCGTGGATATTTTAATGAACTCATTTTTAAAAAGAGGTACTAGGATATGTTCTAGTTAAAGACATGGTGACTTTAGAAAGAGCTTCAAACACTTCTGGGAGGCTGTCTGCCATTGGGCTTACTTGTGGCTACTCTGTGGCAGCTGGTCCTGCAGCCTGGTCAGCCTGTTGTCCTGAGGGACACAGTCCCAACCAGGTTGCTTCTTGGACCGCTCTCATCTCGACCCAGTAGATCTCACTGCTGCTCAAGTACATGTGCATGTATGCGCACTGGTTGAATGAAATAAGGCGCCGCTGGTTTCCATACCAGTAGAATGGGGGTACAATGCTTCCTTCTGGTAGGGTAACTATAAGACATCTTGACATGAATAGTGACTTCCATTCAGGTTAAGGCTTCTCCAATGAGGGTCTATGGAATAAATATTTTGTTCCTTCTAGGCAGATGGGCCCTAGATCTCATCTGCATTTCAAACAGGTTTTGACCTCCAAGTTTTAAAAAACACAGCCTCAGAAGTAGGGATGTAGGAGAAAACATTACTCACCATCATCCCAAACAGTATATGAATTCTTAAATTTTGGAGGAAGATGTACAACAATATACACAAGCAAGTTGCAGAGAAAACACCTAGCAATGCATTTTTAAAAATATGTGCCGATTCCTTTATGCTCAGATTTCTGTAAGGTAAATTGCTATTGACATTTTATGTCAAGAAGTAAAACATGTATTTACGCAGTTAGCAATAACTGATTTCCTCAAAGCCTTTAATACGATAAAGAAGTATTGGCAGTAGACCTTAGCAAATGAAATTTAGAGAAAGGCCTTATCTGTAGCCAACTGGATGCCCCAATCCAATTGCAGGATCCATCATGTCATTGTGCATCAAACGGTAGGTCAAAATATAGCACCACTTCATTCATTTGCTCCTGCCTAAAGTGACATGATGGTTATCTACTGCTAGACACGGGCATATCAACTTAGGCCAACGTTTTTCAATCTGTGGGCTATGAAATTAACTTAGTAGCTACAAACAGAATTTTTAAGAAATTAAATTTAAGAAATTTAAGAAATGAAAAGAGTTAAGCACAACTAAAGTAATGAGGATAAATATCATTTCATGAAACTTTTGTTTTAATCACAAAAATATTTATAATGTAGAAAGTACACATGTATATGCATATACATGTCTACATATAAATTTATATACATGAATAAATAAATATGTGTAAAAATGTGTATTGGATTGCAATGTGTTTCTTCATGGGAATTGCTGTTCAAAGACTTGAAAAAAACACTAGCCAGAAGCATCTCTATCTGTTTGCCTGGGCTATGAATGTGGCAGTTGTACCTAAAATTCCTGGACCCCACATGACCTCAGATGCAGCACGTGGCCATTTGGTGCCATCACACTAGGGGGAGCCAAGCAGTCCAAGGTCATCAAGTGGACCCCTCCACACATAAGAAACAGCATGTGGCAGGCAGTCAGAGCTGGCTCTATCCCACACATCAGACTCGCTCAGTTCTCTGCCCAGCTTCTCAAGGACCAGAAACCATGGACAACTAGCTGAATTTTAAAATTCCACAAAGCCTTGAACAGATTTAAATGGTTTCATTACAACACACAATTTTAATAGGAAATAAAACAGCTGTGTCATAAATCATTTAATGCTACCTCTTTTTTCATTTGATGTGAAGAATCTGTTTCTCTGCACCATAAAGCCCCACGTCCCATATCTATGCCTTCACTTCTTGATGCATAAAAAAAGAGTCCCAGTTTTTACTGACTTTCCACGTCCTAATTAATGTCTCATCAGGATTCTGGACATTCCATACATAAGAGCTATCACTCCCGTTTCATGAAGGCACAGTTGCATGTAAGATATGCCAGGCCACTTGGAAACTAGAGAAATGTACTCTGGGACAGCTAAAGTGGCAAGTGGAAGATCGTAGCCTTGCCTGTTGGTTCACACAAACTATTGTTGTGTAAAAGAATACCAGCTTTTAGGGGCATATAAGCAATCCAGCCGGTTCTGAGTCAATGCCTCTTTTTCAAGGTGGTTATTTTTGCACGGATGTCCCGCAATATGTTTGCAAAGCAGATTGCAAAGAACTCTAATACCAATGGATAAATGAGTCTAAAGAATGAGTGAGGGGTCTCTTCAAATCCTTTGCAAAGTTCTCCAGATTCAGAGCCCTACAAAACAATGTAGGCATTCATATTTCTCACTGTAGGCTGCCCACCCATTTTAGGGAAAACATTGCTCCTCGTGTTACTGTGATGGGCTTTAAGCAGAAACAAACATTACAGCCTGCTGTCATGTTAACTCTTACTAGTGTTTTATACATTGGCAGAGATTGTAAACGTTGTTTACACTAGACTGAAGGCCCCTTGAGGGTGAGGACTATATCCCATTCATCTTTGAATCCCCATTATCTGGCCCACTGGACACACACTCGGTGCGTCTCAAGAGAGTTGTATTTCTCTGCTGATGGAGGTGCCACTCCAAACAGACTAGAGTAACTTGCTCCGAGGACCTAAACATCTCCCATGAATGGAAACACACGCCTGATATTCTGGGTCAATGTAATCATAAGAGAAGTTATGGGTGCTAGAATGGAGGTCCCGGTCGCAACAGAGCCCCAAAAGAGTTCTTGAAATCACGCTATGTCTGAGTTGCACAGTCACCTCATGACCAGATGCCTTGGTGAAAAGAGCTACTTGGAACCCCTGGGCATAAGACTGTGCAATCCTCTTGGGCACTCTAGGGACTCCTAAAATCCTAGATACCTTCCAGAAAGTGCTACAGAATGCTATCAACAATAATAAAAATTTAGATAAGAGATGAAGCATACGTTTTTGTGTCTCCCAATATGGTTTTGTTCCTTTAGGTATTGAAGACAGAAAAAAGCTGCCCCTCCATTTTTATGAGTAAAAAAAAAAGAAATGTTTTTGTTATTATTTTACATCAACATTTCAGTATTTTGTGCAAGGGCTATACATTTCTTGATCTGCTTTATTGTATCAAGATAAAATTTCTGAGAATACATGAAGAAATAACAAATATTTGGCCGTTCTTGAAGTCCCACATATTAGTGGTTCTTAAATACAGTTGAATATGGTCTCCCCTCTCCAAACAGATATTTGGCAATGTCTGGATACATTTTTAGCTGTCCAACTCAAGAAGTGCTACTGGTAGGTAGTAAGAAGAGCCCAGTGATGCTGCTAAAAATCCTAAAATACAGAAGACAGCTCCTCACAACAAAGAATAACCCATCCCCAAATATTAATAGTGCCAAGGTAAAGAAACTTTTGTAACAGGGATTTAATATGGAAAATATACTTTGTTTTATAATAAAAATTCATAACATAAGGCATGAAATGGTTATCTTTTACGTTACCTGATATGTAATATATCTCTAAATCCAGTTAGCATAGAGATCTTTTTATTGTTCATTATTTAATGATCAGTTAGCTACTACTGAAAATTTCTCAAGTTCATTTTTGATGGAATGTTTATATAATGAAGCCACCAGATCAGGGTGGTTTATAAAGAATTTTTCTCAGGATCAGATATTAAGTCTATTTTACTAACTGTCAAAGAGGGTTAAATCTTAATTATCTTTGGTAAAAGGAGGCACAGAGGGAATAATAATTGAAATCCACACTCTATAGAGGTGGAAGATTAGCCAGATTCAAAATAATAAACTGATACAACTGAAACAGAATACTGATCTTTGAAATTTCAGAGTTGGAGTTACTCTCAAATAAGATTAAGGTTACATTTTCACAACTTTAATCATAGAAATATAAATAAACTTAAAAATGTATTAAAACACATTCTAGAATAAGTTGGGACCACTCTCCAAACCCATTCTACACGCATATGCACACATATGCACACACACACACACACACACACCACCTACATATGATTCAATCCTAGGTGTCTGGTGAGTATCATGAAACGTATTTATTTCCCTCAATAATCTAAGGCAAATTCACAAGTGGGATATGGTGTAAGGCAAAGGGTGTGTCAGCTTTACAAACACAAATACTCTGCTGGGAATGTGAGACACATAAGTTGAAGTCCCTTTAGCACAGCAGGATGAAAGAGAATGCCAAATACTTCTGTCTGCATGAACTTCACAGAGACTGCAAATTTCACAGCCACACCTCCTATTACTTGGGTTCAGATGGAACTCTGGTGGACTATGTTTGTCCCTGTACCAAATCATACTGACTTACTCTGACTATTGAGGCAAAGATAGGAAAGGGCTCAGGGTTCTGCTGTGAAAGAGGGAGGCTGTGGATAAAAAGAGTAGCTAGGGGGCACCCGGGTGGTTCAGTGGGTTAAGCCTCTGCCTTCGGCTCAGGTCGTGGTCTCGGGGTCCTGGATGAGAGCCCTGCATCGGGCTCTCTGCTCGGCGGAGAGCCTGCTTCTCCCTCTCTCTGCCTGCCTCTCTGTCTACTCTGATCTCTCTCTCTCTGTCAAATAAATAAATAAATAAAGTCTTAAAAAAAAAAGAGTAGCTGCACTTAAAACAGCTTGAAACATGACAGTTTAGAGGAGAAACTGTGGAATGTCGGATGACTTCTTGTCCCGAGGAGGGGTTCTCCTGAGTGATTCTGTTCTGCCATAGTGGGCATGTAACAAAGAATACTTTCATTCTAACTTATTTCACCATGTGACTGTCAGTCTCTCACCTCAATCTTCCATCTCCTGTTTCCATTGGGAAATGGGGCATTACGCGAGAACAGAATTAAGGAGGAAGTTGAATATGCATTGTAAAGTCACATGTTCTATACTGATAATAGGCAGAGGGCAAAGTCTACCAAGAGCTGAGTCTGACAGCTTTTATTAAGATGGGTATTATGGGTTTATAAAAAGAACACTGAATGCTGTAGTCTATACTGGGAATCACAATTACAAAAAAGTTGCATGAAAATATCCTTTTAATCCTCACTCAGAATCAACAAAAAAGGAAAATCAACGACACTGAAATGCCAGGCAAATTGCATAGCAATTCAGAACCAATTCACTACATTTTAAATTGGACCCAGAAATAAACAATTAAAGCACCAGCCCCAAATAAGGACTTTTCAGTGACTTCCTTTTCACGAAAGTAAATAGACTATCACAGAGGCTTAGAGAAAAGAACACAGATCTGTCTCTGAACTGACTGGTTTGCAAAGAAAATGAGATTGCGGTATTGATTAGAAGGTACCACCTGTTCATGATGAGTACTCGAGACAGAAACAGGAGAACACTTACTGGTACCCGAACCAATCACCAAATCAAGAATGGAAATCTCCCAGACCCAGTGGCAGTGCTAAAGGATGTGTCATCTGGCTACTTTAGTTTCCCACTGTCCAAAGCCACAGATTAAAAAAACATATTCCTTGATAGGGGCAGTTGTTATTTCCCAATATTGTATGAACTATGGATAGAACAATTGGTAGAAACTCGATTATTTGGAAAATATTGAGATGTAAATATACAGTGTGGGTAAAAGTTGTGTTTCTAAGAAAACAGCTGCAATACAACTTCCCTAGCCCTTGTTTGCAACCAGGTTGGCGCCCTACGCCGTCAGACCTATAGTATCCACAGCAGCACAGTATGCCACGGGGAACAGGTCCAGTCATAGATCAGGATTCTAATGCTGTCTTAAAAAAAATTAATCGAGCTCTTGAGAGAGCTGGAAAAATCCATTCCCACAGCATCTACATGGTGTCATCATGAATAAAGATAGTGATGATCATTAAGATGATCTGCAAGAAATTTGTTTATAAAAAAAAAAAAGTATATGACAAGAGAAAAAAAAAAAAGATGATCTGCAAGAAATGATGACAAAAACATGTAGACTTCTCTAGACACTTGCTTTATGTGTCCATCCATTCCTCCACTCACCCTCTCACCCGCCTACCATTTACCTGTCCATTTCAACCCTCATCCCCACCCACTCCAGGCAAACTCTGGGTGAGGTACAGCACAGTTGCTGGAGATGCAGACAAGAAGAACCCAAGTTCCTGCCCTCAAGGAGCTCACAGTCTTTTCTAAAGAAAAGACTCTAAAGAGTACATATGGTTCATTTTCCCACAATTACGTATTGTAAGTCTGGAAGATATTTAGCTCTGTTACTTCTCTCTTGGGAACAACAGCATCTTTGCCAAAGGGCATACTGGGAAATAATGTGTGCCCAAAAGGTCAAATTCTTTGTTGGAAATTCTCATAAAACGCATTATCTAAGACAGTGTTTTCTAATAGAAGTACCGTGTGAGCCATATGTATAACTTTAAATTTTCTAGAAAAGATATTAAAACAAAGCAAAAAACACCCCAAAGACCTCAAGTGAAGTTAATTTTAATATATATTCATTTATCAATATATTCAAATATTGTCATTTTAACACAGAATCAATATATAAATTATTAATGAGGTATTTTGCACTCTTTCATACGTGCTAAGTATTTGAAACCAGTGCTAGGTATTTTGCATTTACAGCTCATGTCAATCTGGCTACATTTCAAGTGCTCCGTAGCTACACGCTGCCTGTTGGACAACACAGACCTAAGGAAACAAAGACCTCCTGTTTACAATTTGGGTTTGTGACTATTTTAAAAAGATTAAAGGTAATGTAGTCTTTTCTCATCTTTCATACTGGGAGAGCTCTCCATCCTAATTCTCTGGGTCAGAAACCTTCCTGAATTGATCCATCCAAAATGTTTATTTAGTGCCTATTGTGTATGTCCTATGAAATCAGAGATACTTCTCGTTGAATCTGAGACAGCACAGCCTGGTGGTTTGAGCATGGGTTCTGACACCAGGCTGCCTGTGTATGACCACAATACTTACTGTGTGACCTTGGACCATTACTTAACCTCTATGTGCCTTAATTTCCTCCTCTAAACCATGAAGTTTAGAGAAGTCAGTATCATAAAGTGCTTAGCATCTCTCATAGGGCAAGCATATATAGGTATGTGATAAAACACATTTTGAAAATTTTGAAATGAGTCTGCATTTTTCAAATATGATAAGGAAGTAAAAGATATCCTAACAGAAAGACTACTTTGAAGGGAAAACCTCATAGTTCAGAACTAGGCTAAAACTCAGAAGACTGGAGGATCTATTGAACATTTGGAAGCCATTTAATCTACCTGTGCCTCTATTTTAAAAAGCATAACAGGGGCGCTTGGGTGGCTCAGTCGGTTTAAGCATCTGACTCATGATCTCAGCTTAGGTCTTCATCTTGGAGTTTTGAGTTCAAGCCCCGCATGGGATTCCATACTGGGCCTGGAGCCTACTTGAAAAAAAGAGTGCACTATTTTTGCATACCTATTTATTAAAAATGTTGTGGGCCTAACCATGCTAAATATAAAACACTGAAGATTCCAATTAGTGGGGAATCATTTCTACAAAGCCAAGGTAATCTGGTTATAATATGATTAATAGAGGGATATAGCAAATAGCTATGAAGTATGCATTTGTGAGGCTCCATTTGCAGAGGGAGAAATGACTCTTTGTTCATGATGATATACAGATACACAGAAATTTCATTTTAATTTCTGCTGCTGTCATATTTTTCCCCTGACCTTTACGCTTAGCCGTGCCAGGCCTTCAGTGAGAAGCTCCCAATTCTGACATTGCCCAGCATCTGAAGCATTCCCATTCCCATAATTAACAGTGACTGGAAACAAATAATTTAATTCTGGGGCAAATGAAAATGAATCAGTGGTGTCAACTCTATTTCCCATCTTTCTAATTTTCTGTAACAAAAGAGGAGAGGGGAAGTATCTGTTCCCTGGTGTGAGATTCACTTAGGAAAGCGAGAGACAGATGAATAATGGGTGATGCCTTAGTCCTCACTCACGCTGTTGTCCCCAGCTGGAAAATCATTCGTCATACTGAATAAATATTTAAAGTCCCACAGAATACGGCAGCTGGACATATTTATATTTCTAACAAAATATACTCATGACTTGGTGTGGGAAATTAAGAGGAAAGCACATTTAGAGGCAATGAAACCATAAACCCAGGTAGACCTCGGGCTAAATGAAGCACTTCTTTGCAGTCTCTCTTAGATGCAGTAGCAGGAATTTAACACAGTGCTGCTCCTGATGCTTCAGCCATGAAATAAGACAGAACAGCTGGAAACCTGTGACATTTGCAATAAAATCAGCACAAAGGCATTTTGATCTTAGATTCATAATGCGGTTGAGTACAAATTTGCTAGTTCAAAAGGACTTAGTTGTGACTTAAGTCCTAGCTGTGTCTTCCTGGTTCCATCACTGCACCTTAATCTGCAAAATGAAGGCTCTGTCTGTGACCCAGAAATTCTCTTCCTCCTCTGAAACTCCCAGCATGTGGAACTGGTGGACAGGAGCTGTACCAACATGGAGATTCTATCCGTAACAATGTCTATTCCAGTATGCATTCTGGAACCGGGAAATAATCATAGGATGGATTCAGGGACCCACTGGACCCACTCTGAGATGGGCCTGAGCTACAACTCCATGATCACCCAACCTCCATGAGCCCCTACACCGACTGGTGGACCTCAGTGACATTTTGGGTCTCCTGGAATTAGTGTCAGTTCAGAACCAGTGAGTCCCCTAAAGTCTGATTATCTCCTTTCCCCCTCGGGATTGCTACCCTAGTAAAAGGTTGTAAGTCCCTTGGGAAAGGCTGAGTGAAAGACTAAGGTATATAGTTTCAGTGGTGTCTGGGGGTTCTCCCTCAAGGAACCCAGCCTCCTCTTCATTTGAGGAGTTCTAGGTCTGCAGACTGCAGTCGAGTCTCGGAATTCACTGATGGGCCATGACTCTCATGAGCCTCATGACTTTTTATGATTCAAGTTAAACTTTCATTCACTTGACCTAGAATCTTCTGTTTATACAGATCAAGTAAGACTTCAGCAAACTTCCCATCTATTTCACTTCTGGCAACAACACCACAACCAACTAGCCAAAGCCATATAGGTCCACCCCTGGCAGGACCGGGTGTCCCTTACAGTAACCAAACCTGACCTGCCTTGAGCAGAGAAACCTCAGCATTTTGGAATTTACAATGCAGAGGAGGAGAGAAATAAACGCATGAAAAGCAAGTATTTGCAGGGAGGGCTGGTCTTAGAATGGGCCTCTCTGGGGCCCTGAGTGCTAAGGGCTCTGGGAGAAGAACCTCTGAAGGAGAAAAGATGGCAAGAACAACACTCCTGGGAAACACATGGAGCATTGATGTGTCTGAGGCCAGGCTCCTGTACCAGAAGAACTCTGGCATTCTGAAGCCTTATTTCCTTGGTCATTCAGTTTTACTTAATTTATAACCCAGATCAGATGTGGATAGAGAAAGCTCTAACTAAGTAGAAGAAACAAGATCTCTGGAGAAAGTAGAGCCTTGGCTGAGATGCCCCAGAGGTTCAGAGACAGCATGTCCAAATGGAACTCCAGAGCTGCTGAGGAAAGCCCTCTCTCATGGAGACAGTGCCTCATGTGTTGTGTACAGGTGACATTACCCATAAACTTGGATGAGGAAGAGAGATAACTTTCTTCATTTTCCTTAACAATGTCAGTCCTCAGGTTCCCTCAGTGCCTGGATTGCACAAAACTCTGCGTGTTTTGCCACCTGGGCTACCCCCTCAGCTGCACCCCCAGCCTTGGTAATCTCCATCTCTTCTCAGAAAAGAAGAATCAGGCTAACAGATACATGAAAAGTTGCTCAACCTCACTCATCAGCAAGGAAATACAAGTCAAAACTACAGTGAGATGCCACCTCATGCTAGTCAGCATTGCTAAAATTAACAACACAGGAAACAACAGATGTTGGAGAGGAAAGGGAACCCTCTAACACTGTTGACGGGAATGCAAGCTGGTGCAGCCACTCTGGAAAACAGTGTGGAGGTTCCTCAAAAAGTTGAAAATAGAGCTACCCTAGGACCCAGCAACTGCACTACTAGGTATTTACACAAAGGATACAAAAATACAGATTCAAAGGGATTCGTGCACCCCGATGTTTATAGCAGCATTACCGACAATAGCCAAGCTATGGAAAGAGGCCAAAAGACCTATGGAAAGAGCCCAATTGATGAATGGATAAAGGAGACACACAATGGAGTATTATTCAGCCATCAAAAAGAATGAAATCTTGACATTGCAACAACACAGATGGAGCTAGTGTATTATGCTAAGCGAAATAAGTCACTCAGAGAAAGACAAATACTGTATGATTTGACTCTATGTGAAACTTAAGAAACAAAACAGATTAACAGAGGGAAAGGGGAAAAAGAGAGGGAAACAAACCATAAGAGACTCTACTACAGGGAACAAACTGAGGGTTCGTGGAAGGGAGGTGGGCGGGGGATGGGCTAGATGGGGGGTGGGCATTCAGGAAGGGAGGTGCTGTGAGGAGCACTGGGTGTTGTACTTAAGTGATGAATCACTAAATTCTACCCCTGAGACCAACACTGCACTCTATGTGAACTAACTAGAATTTAAATATGAACTTGAAACAAAAATACATAAATAAAAATAAAAAACAAAACCAAACCCAAAAGCAGAATCAGTCTGGAAAGCCCGAATGACCTTCCCAGGGCCCTCAGTAAAGGGCAGGGGCAGGGTGGAATTGGATTTCTGGACTCCCCGTCCTGTGCCACCTTGGCAAAGGCACGGTGCGTTAACCTCTGGTATCACAATTCATGGAGGCTAGCTGAGCTAGCAAGACACAGTCTGTGCTTTGCCAGGTAGATTACGTTATTTAGAAGTCAGCAGCCCTGAGCCGCTGGCTGAAGAATGATTTGTCTGCGACGGGGAGGAGGATGATATCATGAATATACCCAGGCAGTCTCTGCTTCTGTCCTGCCCTTGAATTAACTTCTAGACAGTCCATTAGTTTAGGAGTTCCGCAGCCACCATAAAGGCCCTTTTCTCGGCAGTCAATTGGGTTGACCACATCACAATCCAGAATTGGCAATTAAAACTGCCGTAATAATTTGACCACACTCCGGTACCTTTGAGTTTATGGATATCACTGAAATCTCCTCGATAAAACTGTAAATGGAAAGGACTGGAAAGTTCCGGATTTAGGCCGTTAGCTTTCTTCTGACACACTAGAGGTATTACGTAGGTAAGAGAAAGTAAAAGGAAGCTTTAGCCTTTCCTGATGGCAAGAATGTCTTATCCTATGGACCCTCAGAATCTGGTCTTTTAACAAATAGCCCCAAATAACACATGCTCTTCCTCAGGCACCCCAATTCACTGCTGCAGCCCCTTGAATCCATGATCCGAATTACTTCCCCAGGTCACCCATGTTATTTTGGCAATCTCACACAGAGCTCTGAGCACCAAGGGAAAGCCTCCCTTCTCTATTATTCATTAAAAAGCAAATTACTGATTTTGATCATTTTTCCCCTAAGGAAAAAACAATTTTATACTTTCCCAGACTTTCCCACCTTCTTGGTTTACTGGAATGGTCAATGGGAATGTCTTCACTCTAAGGAAAGCTAATTTGGGCAACTTAGTCACGTATTTGCCAAGTGCCCACTATATGCAGCATATGAAGGGTTATAAACAGATAAAAAGACACATCAGAAAAATCTGTGAATAATCCACCAATCTTAAGATGCATATACATCTTGTGGCATAAAATGATACAATTTTTTTCTAAATATTTTGAATGAGTTATAAAAGCAATCCATTAGTTTGCATGCAGAGATGTTTGTACCCCTGAAGTAACCAGATCATACAGTCTTTCTCTATGATGGCTTATATTCCTTTTCATCTTAGTTCTGATTTTAAAGTACTACCGGAGGTAATTAAGGAAGACATGCTGCAGTTCTCTGACCTCCTCTTTTGGTCAAACTGTGTTTTGCTGTGTGGGTTCCACTCGCAACAACCACAACTGATATGCTTCTCAAATTCAGAACCCAGGACTGTCTCCTTTCTTTTCTCCATTTATTTACTTTTATTTTATAGTATTCCTACTGATTCATCTTCTGATAGATACCTCAGAAAGAACATCTCTAATGAAAATAACATTCTCAAATAGAAATTTTGTATTTTTACTTTTTCCTTATCAGAGCAGAGTATCTTAGACTCTCCTAATTAAGCTATTGGGGTTTCCTTAGCTGTGGATTTACTTCGTAGAGTCAATAAGTGATTCCAGCTCTTTAAGGATAATGATTACAACACTGGCTACTTTCCCAGGTTTCAGTTATCTGTGGTTTCAAACCCCGTAGTCAACCTCAGTCCAAAGCAGATGCTCCTCCTTCTGACTCATCATCAGAAGGTCAGTTACAGCCTAATACTACGTCACGATGCCTACGTCATTCACCTCATGTCACCTCATCACATAGGCATTTTATCGTCTCACATCATCATAAGAAGAGTGAGTACAGTACAGTAAGATATTTTAAGAGAGACCACATTCACATAATTTTCATTACAGTATATTTTTATTATTGTTCTATTTTATTATTAGTTACTGTTGATGTCTAACTGTGCCTAATTTATAAATTAAACTTTATCACAGGTCTGTAGATAGAGGAAAAAGCATAGTTTCTATAGGGTTTGGTACTATCTGCAGTTTCAGGCATCTGCTGGGGGTTCTGGAATGTATCCCCCGTGGATAAGGGGGAGAGTATGGGACTATTCCATTGGCCAACATCACAACTTTCATTAATTCAACAAAAATCAGGAACTTACAAATGGAACATGATACATCTCAAGAAGTAGGCTTCCTACCAAGTTAGACAGTTAACACAGATCAATAAAATAACATTTGCTTGAGACACACTCAGCCTGTACTTAAGAGCAAGCCTGAATAGTCTGAACCTATACTAGCTCATAATAGGTAGGACCAGGGTTATTTCTTGCTGAAACTAAATTTTCAGAAGAAAAATACACTTAGGAATGCATTCTACCCTAGAAACAAGATTCCATTTAAACTGAAACTCATTTTCTAGAAGTAAAAATACTACCAGAATCAGCCACAAGAACACAGAAGTGTGTTCTCCTTTACGGTTGATAATTATATATCTAAGAACCAGTATCATGGTTCCTAAGGCTGACGTGAAGATAGGGAAAGAAGTGTGTTAAGGGATAATTTCCCAGTAATGAGGTCCTCTGGAGTGAAGAACATGAAGAATAAACATTACTATGAGGTATGAAGGGGGAAAAGCTTACCCGAATCCAGAAAGTAAGCGACAGAAGAGAAAGAATCCATAACCTTGGACAAATGAAGAAAGGAAGGCGAAGAATCCATTGATAGACATGCAAATCAGAAGAGACTGCTTTCTTCCCACTTTGTCTGCCAGTCCTCCCCAGAAGAAAGCCCCTGCCATCATCCCAAGGTACACTATGCTGCCTGCAACACACAAAAAACAGAGAAACGTGTCAGACTGGGAGTAAATGATGCATATTAGATCAAATGAACACGAGACAAATACATTTCAGCGTTTTTCATGGGAAAAAATTCTTTAAAAAAATACATCCTTCTGGATACACAAATCACCTTTCAAGCTGGAAAGTAAGCTCTGTGGGTTACCTTTAGTTGTCACAACCAAGGACAGAGGCAAAAGAAAAAAACAGTGATATTCTCACTTGGCTCATGAGAATGGGTACATAGTGGACAGGCACAAGGAGTCTCCACACAGGACAATCCTAGAGTTCGACTCACGGCATGTTGCCTTTCGCATAAATGCCCATCTTAGCATATGACAAGGCCAAGATGGGAGACTGACTCAAGGGCTTCCTGGTCAAAGTGGATCCCCCAATCTGCTTCAAATCTCTGCATGTAGCAGATGATGGGGCCAAGGCCAGACTCTTACGGGCTCCCTCAAAGATTCCATGGGTTCTTTCTCCCTAGTCTCTCCTAAAATCCCTGGCCCTTCCCTGGGAAGGAAAGGGAAGCTAGGGAAGGTGGGTTTAGAGATCACAAGAGTTAATCTTAAAATAGTCTCAAACTCTGCTTATAAGAAAAAACTTTCTCTTGACATCAGAAGTTTAAGGAGGAGCCTAAGGAGAAGAAAAGTAGCTGTTGCAGTTTGGGAGCTGTTAAACTTATCATGGCTGGCTTTACTTCCATAGTGGAAACAAATGGAAAATCAAGGGTTAGATCAATGTCCCTCTTGGTGTCACTGTGAGTACCCATTTCCTTTCCTCTCCTTTTGTTTTCTTTTTAAAGTAGGCTCCATGCCCAGCATGCAACCCTGAGATCATGACCTGGGCTGAGACCAAGAGTCGGACCCTTAAATGACTGAGCCACTGAGATGCCCTGTGAATTTTCTAATTCACTTGCTTCATCTAAAAAACCAGGCCCCCAGAAGCCCTGTCCAAAATCTTTCTTAAGATGAAATAGTACTAGGTATGGCAAAAGTTACTTCAGAGATGTTTGTAAAAGGGTGTGCAGTATCTAGGGGAAACGGCATAACTGATAAGTGGAAGTCTGTTATATCTGGGTGAGGTATTTACAAAGTTATCACTACACCTCTCGTCCATTTCTGCTCTCTCCCACCTTCGCCAAATCACCACTTGAATAGTCCTTTTTCAAAGGCACATTCAAGATACTCAGCAGCATCTAAGACACAAGTTAGAAAAACACATTGATTTATTGCCTTAGATTAGTTTGGGAAATATCCTATTTAAACACTCACCCTGAATTCATTTGCTTAACACACAGTTAATGGATCAATATGAGACCCAGAAGGAGAACGCCTGGAAAAGTCTGATGACCTTGACATCAATGACATGTGGATGCTGTTCTGCATATAGCTGAGTATAGGCAGTTATAGTGAATGGCAAATGTTGGCACAATTGCATAGTAAGACAAAATAGAGGCCATTTTTTTTCAGACTAGAGCACTGCAAAGGGGTGAGTGGTCCTTTGCCTTGGTGGGGGATGACATTTTTCTCTTTATTTGGGGGCTAACCATACACAGAGCATCCTTCTCAAAAGGGAGAAAAAAAGATACTCATATCATGAAGCCCAGTGCATGGTTACAAGACAATTTAAATAATGTATCAACACAAGGCAAAGGAATTCCCAAAGGAGACAGATTTACCCAGGGAAATGCATATGCAGCAAATCTCTTATTTACAGCATAAGGGGCTCAGATCAGCTACTCAAGCCTCTCAGAAGAATAATCAATAGCTAAGCTTCTCATAATAATATCTGTGACTTTAAAAAAATGCCTACAAACCAGAAGGTGAACTCCTTTAGATCAGGAGGGGGCCTGTGGCTGCTGCCGTCCAAAGATGCGGGAATCTTTCTTGTAGCTCTAGCCCCAAGGACAAAAACCAGTTCCTAGCAATTGCTGAACCCTTACCAGCTCTAAGTGTTTGCATGAATTAATGTATTTGTTCCTTACGACACTCCCTTGAGGTTAATACTATGAAAGCCAGTACATTCGCACAGAGAATCGAATGATCTGACCACAGAAAAGTGAGTGGTGACTACATCCCAGCCCATCAGCAGTTCTTCATGCAATATGGTTGCAATTCCTTTAATAATCCTGGATGCCCTGCCAAGAAAACATCCCAGTCTACCCCGGCCCCTATGTGGTGGTACCACCCAGAACTGAAAGCACTGTTTGAAAGGTCTCTGAGGTGTGTCCTTCTTAACTCACAGAATTAAAGTTAAGGCCAGGGTAGCTGAATATCATGGGCAGGAGCTACAGGGAAATGCTGCTTCATTCTACCCAAGCATATGACAAGGGGTGCGCCTTTTGTTCTCAGATACTCCAAATAGGCACATCCCCACCTGCTGGTGGGAGGTAAGTGGGTCAATGCTGAAAACAACTCAGGGGTGCCAAGGAAAAATGAACACCCAGTATCTTGCTAAACAAGACATGCTATGGAGGTGCCTGAGTGTCTCAGCTGGTTAAGCATCTAACCCCGTTTTGGCTCTGGTCATGACCTCAGGGTTGTGAGATCGAGCCCTGCAGCCAGCCCCAAGATGGACGTGGAGGCTGCTTAAGATTCTCTCTCTCCCTTTCTCTCTCTGCCCATCTCCCCAGCCCTAAAGAAAAAAGGACATGCTATGTTCCAAAGAAGGGCAACTAGGGCAACTCCCTTGCTTTTCTGGTTGTAGGAGGCATGGTGCTCCTGTTGGACTGGGCTCTATATCTTATCATTCTCCTTATTCTAGGCAGTCACCTGCAGTCTCATCTTTACTAAGCCAGATCATGGATTTATGAAGTGACGATTCGGCACTTTAAAGGACTCATAACTGGTTTCTAGATTTTCCCAACTGGCAGTAGTGTGAGAACACAGACCCACCCTGGGAGCTTCTTAAAGCTTAGACAAAGGAAAGGCTGAGTGAGCTGAGTTTGCCCTTGACTTCTGTGATGGTGATGGTTCAGTGACTTGACAAGGGGCAGAGCACCCACATTTGTCATTAGCATTTTGTACTTAAGCCATCCCCAAATTATACTCATTAGAGGTTTTAATATATAAAAGACTAAAATAAAAATGGCCCATCCTTCAATTCCTCCAGATATCCTTAATACACACCCACTCACATATATGTATATATATGTGTGCATATATATATATTTATATATATATATATATTTCTATATATGTATATCTAAAAACCCAAATATGCCTACATGGCCAAAAATTCAAAGCACATGGAAACATAGCAAATGAAACTAGAAGTTTCCTTCTCCCCTGCCCTTGACCCTCTTCCCAAAGGTAACTATTATCAGTTTTTCTAATTCTTCCAAAAAGTTTATACCTATAATTGCATAGAAAAATGGATAATCTTTATGAATTTCTTATTAGATATAGTTTTTGTTCTGTGTAATATTTATCTTTTCTCCTGTTGTGTTTAGGATTTCTGAACTTAGCAAACCAGAAATAAATCTGTCAGAATTTTAATAATTACTTCAAGACACATTTCATGTATTTCATAAAAGCATGCACTATCAGCTACCAGGGGAAAACCAAACAGTTATTTCCCCATCTTGTATTTTTTCTGTGCCTAAAATTAATAAACCACAACCTCCTTGAAAGAGACAATGTCAAATTCAATTATAAAGAATTTATTGAGCATGCACTTGGCCTAACTTTTCCTGAAGCGCTAGAAATACAAGGATTGATAAGTCACGATCCCTGAGCTCACCCAGGGAGAGCCTGAGCAAGCCTTTATCTGGTGCCCACTCCAAGCCAGGAAAAGAGGAAGACAGTGGCACATCCACTATTTCACACCACCCTCCCAACACCCCATCTGATCATGGACATTACAGAGTGGAACAGCCAGGTCAAAACCTTCCATGGCCTCCTGGGGACACATGACCAGGACAGGGCAGTATTGAATGCACACCCAGGGACCTGGGTTCTGAGTCCCTGAACTCTTTCTATTCCATCCAAATGGCTTAAGGAGCACATAATTCAGTGAGGGAGACCTCAGACACACAACAGAAGGAGCCCAGCCATGAGGTATGCACACGAGTAGGACATAAGTGGGAGCAAGGCGACAAGAGGTGGCCGGTAACTCTGACTGGCCTCTGGGAAGGTTTCACTGAGAAGGGGCTATCTGAGAGGACTCTGAAGGATAAGGAAGATTTTGAGATGGTATTAAATTCCTCCACCAGCAATAGGTTTACCAAAACAAAATCAAGTTGTATCTTCACTTCTATTCTGGTTAGGAATATGTGTCAGATCTAAAGATAACAATCTTTCCAGCCTACATTGCTTATTATTGGTAATTAGCCTGTCCCACTGGGTGTGCCATGGACAGGAATTCAGCCTCTCGTTGAGCTTATTTGAGACAGACAGCACAATAAGAAGATTCATTTATTGACTGTGTGACCTAATTAAAGACAAACCTTTGAATGTTAGCAAAGGCACAGAGTGAATAAAACTGGAAACACTCTGGGATTGTCAGAACACAAGCTGTATTTCCTGACTTGTTTTTTTCCATGTTGTTTTCACTGTGTGCTGGTTTCCATGTTGTTTTCGCTGTGTGCTGATGGGGATTCCGGGAGAACCCAGAGCAGCGATATATGCTCTTGACATAGACCACCCTCCTGCTCTCCACTCCTCATGACGCTGCTGATGGTCAGAATTCAAAGGTATGTTAGTCCATAAGGACAGGAAAACCAGTGCTGTGAGAATCCAGTACTTGAAATCAGGTCTTCTAGATTCTTGCTCCATAAGAGTATGACCTCTGGACAAAAAGCACCAGCACCCCAAGGGAACCTGCTAGAAATTCAGACTGTGAGGCTCCACTACACTCCTACAGAAGTCAGAAGCTGCAGCTGGACAAGATTCCCACAGATCTGTAAGCACTTCAGAGTTTGAAAGCAATTTTAGTCTGGTGTGCTTTCCATTAAAACACTTAATCTCTCTAACACATTTTTTTACTTCAAGTTTGCATTTGTCTAATACATATTTGATAGAAGGAGATGCAGGCTATGGAATATTTTAATTCCAAATCACAGAACAAGCAAGATCTCCCCTATACCAGTTGCAGATATGTAAAGGGCAAATAGGAACTCTGTGCCTCCCCTAGAACATGTCTCCTCAGGACTAGCTAGAGGCAGGCCTCTGATGTTGAGAGAGGCCAGGCTGTGACTCTCAGATCCTTCCATGAGCTGAATGAAGATTCTAATTCAGCTGGGCTTTTGGGAGGTTGAACGTGACCTGAGGCTTTCTCTACTCTTCCTACCACAGCTTGGGCTCAGGCCAGGCTTGGCCAGCCCAGCTCTTTGTTCTTTCAGAAGACCAAAAGAGGCCTCAAGCATGACTTCCTCATTAAAGTATTTTCCAACATGGGGGCCAATTCCATTTATTTAATCATACCCTCATTTCCCCTGATGAATATCACATTTCTATTTCTATCTCTGCTAATAAGCTGCTTTTGATCCTTTCTGACAATACGTAAGGGGGCCCATTTTTACCTTGTAGCACCATTTTAAAGCACATTTAAACTTAACAGAACAATTTTAAGAAATGTATATAGTATTTTTCTCATAGAAATTTTTAACTAATAGGTTTTTAAAATTTGTTTTAAGCACTTCAGTTATGCGTGGCTAATGCATTACTCTAAAGTTCACTGCACTATTTATTTACAAGTTGGATTTCTACAAAGATCATTCTGTGGCAGTATTCTGAATTCAATGGTAAATAATCTCCATGAGGTAATGATCATAGTCACCTTTTATAAGGGGGTTGTCTTAGGATAAAACAAATTTTCAAGTCAAAGAAAAATAAAAATAAGCACTAATTTGAAAAGATATATGCACCTCCTTATGTTTATTGCAGCATTATTCTCAATAGTCAAGATACAGAAGCAACATAGGTGTCCATTGATACACAAATAGATAAGGAAGATCACACACACACACACAGGAATATTATGCAGCCATAAAAAGAATTAGATTGTGTCATTTGCAACAACATGGATAGACCTAGAGGGTATTATCCTAAATGAAATAAGTCAGACAGAGAAAGAGAAATATCATTTGGTTTCACTCATATGTGGAATAAAAACCAACCAACCAACCAACCAACCAAACAAACAGAAAGCAGAAACAGACCCATAGATACAGAGAAAAAACTGGTGGTTGCCAGGGGACAGAGAGGTAGGGAGACTCACAAAGTGGGTGTAGAGAAGTCAAAGATACAGGCTTCTAGTTATGGAATGAATATGTCACGGGGATGAATGGTACAGCATAGGAAACACAGTCAGTGGTATTGCAGTAGTGCTCGATAGTGCTGTATGGTAGTTACACTGGGGGGGAGCATAGCAGCCTATAAAGAGTTGTCCAATCACTAGGTTGTACATCTGAAATTAATGTCACACTGTATGTCAACTACGTTTCAATTAAAAGGGAAAAAAGTAAAACTGTGCTGAAAGAGAAGACTGACTTGGGCCATAGCTATGCCCTAGTAATAGTATCTGTAGGGATATACTTGAAAAGGCCAGATTCCAGACTGTTGTTATTTGAATACTTATGCAGATAAGTACTACTGTTTCTGAAGTCTATGATCAAGTATTAGATTTATTTATTTATTTATTTATTTTGGCTGCCATACTTGGATGGAAGACAGCTCTAGACATAATCTCAGACTTTGGCTGGTAAACTAACTTTTTCATGCAGGAGTCTTGTCTTCCACCACCAAAGAGGAGCATGTTAATAGAGCAGGATTTGGCCTAATATTTCGTACACTGAAAGGTCTTTGTGTCTTCTCTGGGCAGACCAACTCAAGGGAAAGTGTCTAGGGCCAGTAACACTGAGAGGTGCCCTCCAGATGAGGACATATACAGACTTCCTGATTCTAGTAAGGTGAGCGAGCCTTTGTTTGGGATTTTGAGCAGGGTCCCCTTTTGTGCAAGGTCCTGAAATGCTAATATTAATACTGGTGTGAGAGAAAGAAAAGAAATGAAGGAAATGATGATGGAAAAGAGACAACAGGATGAAAGAGCGTGGGTTCCAGCTGGTATACAAAGTCAGTTACAGCTTTTGGGCTCCCTCAGCTTGAGTTCTGAAAAGGCACCACCTGAAACAGTATTGGAAGACTTAAATACTTTTTTTAAGTCTCAAAGACTTTTTTTTTTGCAATTTTAAACTATTCAAATGAGTAAATAATAAGTGATTGCTCTAATTTAAGTAATTAATAATTAATGGACTTCTCTTACCCAACCCTATACTTTTTCCAGTTACTATTTTTAGTAGCCACAGGGAAGGGCTGTCACGTGTTCGAATGCATCTGTGGACAAAATCAAATACAAGTGAGGAAAGTGATAATATCCAAGGCATATGTACAAATGAAAAAGAAAAATCCCCCTAATTTGCAATGGAGAACATCTGCAACAAAAGTCAGCTCACCTTTGCTAGAAAGAACTGTAAATATCAGCTGCGGCCTACAGCCCATCTCTGACTTTTACACTGGGGAAGTCTGACATTTAAGTCCTTTGTCGGAGCAGAGATGGCTGCAGCTACTTGTACAGACAGGTAAGGCCGCATCAAGCAGCATTTACTACTTGTTACCTAAGTCTCCCTGGGCACGACACAGCTTCTGAAGGCCTAGAGACACTCTTGCTGAATCCAGAGAGCCAAAGGCAGAAGCAGAGTCCTAAGAAGGAAGGCCAGTCTTCTCTAACATCCTTCCTCAAATGGCTGGTATGCAGCCCAACCCAACCCACTGGATAATGGGAAGAAATATTCAAAAATATTTTACATGGATAGCTCTGGAAGCCCCTAAAAAGGGCAATTACAGCCCCTTCAGTGATCAAAGCATTAAACACACAAGGCTTAGGAATGAAGAGCATTACAGACAGTCATTTTATGGCACACCATGAGATCACCTATCAGTTCCACACCAACAGGACCCCTCTCTCTGGAAACTTCCCCCACTACAGGCCTGTGCTGAGGAAGAGAAGTGGTAATGGACTGAACCCTTGCTTCCGAAATCCCAGTCACTGAGTCAATAATGAGGAGGTAGTCACTAAGTCCACAGCTCTTTGTGGAGTTCCTGTTGTGAGTCAGGTACTTTTGGAGGTATGAGGACAGGGGAAAGGGAAGAAGAGCAGTGAGGAGAGGTCCACAAATATGAAACTGGCATGGTCCTCACTCTTGAGCAGCTCACAGCCTAGCATGGTGCTTTCAGATGATAGCTGCACATCACAGTCATCCAGGGAGCTTCTAGAAAAAGAATGTTGATGCCTAGGTCACCCCTAGAGGTCCTGGTCCTGGGGTAGGGCTTAGGTAACAGTACTTTTAAAAAACTTCTTGAAAGTTTTAATATAAAACTGGGGCCTTGAACCTTTGGTTTCCTGAGAGATTAAAAACATGCGGAAAATTAATTACCATTAAATGAAAAGCATGCTTAATTAAGGTGAGTACATTGTGCTTAAGGGGAAAAAAGGAAGGAGCGACTTAATTAGTTTCACACAATTCTGGAAAACTTCCCACAGAAGGTAGATCATGCTGGGTTGTGACCAATGAGTAAGAATTCTCCAGGTAAGAGGGGAAAGTTCCAGGGACTGAAGGCTCAGTTAAAAGCTCTGGAGTTGTGTCAGAGCACAGCACACCAAAGGGACTTCTGGTAGTTGAGGATGAAGGGAATATAGAGTTCATGTTTGGGGACAAGAGTGACAGGAGACCAGGATGGAAGACAAGTTGGAGTCAATCCAAAGCCTTTATCATTATCATTTGGGAAACTATAAAACAGAATGGCCATCATCAGTGCCAGAAAAGATCATTCCAGAAACTACGGGGAGGATCAACTGCAGTGGGGAAGGATAGAGGGGCGGATCCAGCCCAGGATAAGGCACTTGCTGCCTGAGGGGCTTGGAGCACAACATACAGGGAAGTAGTCCCTCTCAGGAGTCAACTCTGTACTTGTGCGACCCTGAGAATGAGTGTTTTTTTAAATCTGTGCTCCCACCAAGGGGAAAAAAAGACCAGCTTCAGGAATATCGCTGAGGAGTAGCCCTGTGAAGGAATGACGGCAACCTAATCTAAGGGAGGGGCAGTGGGCTTGGAGAAGATTCACACAGCTGGGGTTATTTTTAGTGGTCAGAGTCCATAGTTCTTAAACACTGAAGGGTGAAGCAAGGAAGAGTAGATGGGCTTGGGATGACTCATAGTAAAATTCATAAAGAAAGGGAATGCAAGACGAGAGTGGGCCTGTCAGGTCAGGGTCTTAAACAAGTGTGGGAGGAGTCCACATTGCTAACTTTCACCACACTATTCCTGAACGGGCCAAATAGGACAGTGCAGGTGACACAGGCAAATCAGTAAGGCCATGATCAGGATGGCTCATCTTTAGAAATGCTTCACGAAGGGAGCAGGGCTTGAGCTGAGTGTCCAAAGAACAAGGAGAACATGAGTAAGAGGATAGGCAGGATGGCTTTTTGCATTCCCTCAGACATACATGACAGGGCAGGGAAAGTTCTGGAGTGGGAAAGGGCAGGAGAAGCCTGGGCACGTAAGCAGAGGGGATGGAACCTGGTTAGAGTGGCTGGGTTGGGTGTGTGGGGAAGTACAGACAAGCAGGATAAGTGAGAGAAAATCATTAAATTACAAGCCCTCCCTCCAGATAAAATTAATTACATAGACCACGGGGAGCCACTGATGTATTCCTGTGTAGGGAAATAAGGCCATCAAAGCCCTAATGTGAAAAGACCAGGACATTTAGAGCAGGATTGGCAAACTTCCTCTCTAAAGGGCCAGAGAGAAAGGACTGCATTTTAGACTTTGCTGGTTCCCCAGAGCTCTGCCCCAACTGTTCACCTGTGTGGCTATAGCATGAAAGTAGCCACAGAAAATACATGAGCAAATGGACATGGCTGCATTCCAGTAAACTATTTACAAAAATAGGCAGGGAGCCAAATATAGTTTGCAAACCCCACCCTGCGGAAAAGTTTGCCTGTAGCAGTGCGGGGAGCAGGGGTGCAAGGACTGAACTGGCCAGTGGAAGTATCTGGGAGAGGGTAGAAAGCCTAACGTCAAGGCAGGGATTGGGGGGGTGGATGGGGGAGTGGCGGCAGCAGAGCCTTGTGAAACACGGGATTTCTCCACAAGGATGAAGGAAAAAGAGGACAGAGATCCCAGGATCAACCCTTGAGGAACACCCATGGGGAGAGAAGGAAAAGAAGTCCAAGGGAAGAAGTGTGGGCAAGGAGACAAGCAGAGGGTGTGGATGGAGGAGACAGCAAGCACCTCAGAAGGAAGGGAGAAACAGAAAGGCAGCTCCAGGGAGCCCAGAGGGCAGGGACTCAGAAAGGACCTTGGTCTTGTCTTGGAAGAGGGTGCCAGTGGTCGCGGGGTGGGGCAACTGCAGTGCAGGGGCGGTGACCAGGGGAGAACTGAAGCAGGGTGGTGGTGAGGACAGGCAGGCAGGGGTGTAGCTAAGCAAGCTGCAGCTCCGAGGAGCACAGGGGTGGGATGTTGCTGGGCTGGAGGCAAACCTAGCAGCAAGGTGGGGGTGAAAATAAAGAAAACATCAAGCCTATTAACGTGTACCTCACTGCCCTGGATCACAGCTGCAGATACCGAAGAGCCTAGCAGAGGGCTTCTGCTACTGAAAGAATGGGCTATTCTGGAAGAAGAGAGCTCTCATGTGTCTCATTCCCAGAAAATGCAAGAAAAACAGGCTTATGAGAAATTCCTTAATCTCAAGTTTACCTGCAAGCAATGAAAGGATTTTTTTTTCCCCAGAGGAGTCTCTTTTATATAAGCACAGTGAACAAACAAAGCCTAGAAATCTAACAGGAAGGGGTACTTTAGAGGGACAGAACAGGAACATAATCTTGGAGCTCTGTCCATATGCTATCTTTTGATATTTTAAGTAACCAAAATGCCTGAAGGGAAAGGGCTCCTGCAGCTTAACTAAGACCATTTCCAGACACTGGGGATGCAACTGTGTGGTAGGAAAATAGGTTTGAAAATAGACTCAAAGATCACACCGTGCTTAATCGATACTGACTGGAAAAATGATTCCACAAGTCCTCCAAGACCCCTTTCGGAAAGCCATGTGGAATTTTCTTTGTTGCTGAGGGTTTTTTTTGTTTGTTTGTTTTAAGTTAAGGTGTGAGGTATCATCATGAAAACTGGACTAGATCATAAGAGATTATAGTAAATGTCTAAAGGGAGAATTCAGTAATCCATTTTGGATGCTGCATATTGACTTTTTATTTCCCAAAACAGGCAGATACCTGAGCTGTCAGCCCAGAGCAGCAAGTGAATAAATACCAGGATCGGCCTTGCACTAATGGATGTTGGTCCTAACCCATTACTGTTGGCCAAGCTGAGGTGAATTCAGAGCAGCACTTCCTGACACTTGAGATTTATTTTGTCATTAGTGATGAAACACCATGCAGGGGCTCCTCAATCCCCAACTGTCAGAAGTACAGTTAGGTATTTCAGGGAAGGTCACGCAAATATTCAGGTATTGACCCACAGGACTGAAGCTGTTCTTCAGCGGCTCATTATTCTCGGTATGATTATAAATGATTTGCGTCTAGCATGAGCAGTTAGCCATCTGCTTAGATCAGGAAGGAAAAAATGGGACCACTCTGAGAGTAAGAAAAAAGCAAGAACTTGAATCAATTACTATATTAGGGCTCAGAAACAAAACAAAAGAATGTTGAATCCATTTTGTTTTATCTTCTAGAGCCTAAGACGAGACTTGCTAGAAATCACCCTGACCCCAAATGTCTCAATGTTTCATAAACACATTACAGTCATTCTTTTCTTTGAACCCTTACCCAATGAACCTTACCAGAGGCATCTTTCTCTTGCCTTTCATCCAAACCCTGTCCCTTGAACTTCACCTCCACATTTTTTGTAAGCACACCCAGACTACTCTGGTTTTCGTGAGTGAATTCTATCTATTCTCATCCATGATCTGATCTGCACTCTTTGTGATGGTCTTAGCTCTACAACCAACAAGTAATCTGACCCCTGCTAGTTACCATATCATGGACAGCTTATTCTAAAACTCCATCACACTATGTTGTTCTAAGCACATTTCAAACAATCAGTAAAACCTGGTTAATGTAATTTTAACTGAATGCAGGAGTTCAGAACCAGTCTAAACCCTAGAACCAGTCACACACAACTATGTGACTGAGAGAACTAATGTAGATCAGAAATCCTGACTGCAAGATCTTGAGTATCCCAAATAAGTGTGATAAATCACATAGTTGAGACCTTTCGTCTAGAAGAGTGATACCCAAATGCACACACCTACAGAATAGGCTTCATGAGAAAACTTCCACCAGCCTATAGTGAAATGAAAAAAAAAAGGAAAAGAAAAATAATATATGCCATTTTGTCAAGATAAATTTATTTAAAGATCTTTTATTCTAAGGCTATGTCCTTCCTATTATTTTAATGTGAACGTGACTTTGGGGTTTTTTTGTTGTCTGTTTATTTTAAAGATTTTATTTATTTATTTTAGAGAGAGACAGAGAGAGTGAAAAAGAAAGCATGAGTGGGGTGAGGGCAGAGGGAGAAACAGGCTCCCCACTGAGCAGGGAGCCCAAAGTGTGACTCTATCCCAGGACTCCAAGATCATGACCTGAGCCAAAGGCAGGTCTGACTTAACCGACTGAGCCAGCTAGGCACCCCAAACATGCCTTTTGTTTTATGAATTGATAGCATAATGAGTGATGTATTTTGTTGCAATTCTTCTTATTATTTTTAAAGATTTATTAAATCTTTACTGTTTAAACTGTTATTTATTTGAGAGAGGGACAGAAAGAGAGAGTAGAGGGAGGGGCAGAGGGAGATAAGGAATTCCAAGCAGAATCCCCACTGAGCACCAAGCTGGAGGCAGGGCTAGACCCCAGGACCCTGAATTCATGACCTGAGCAGAAATCAAGAGTCTGCTGCTTATTGCTCAACCAATTGCATCACCCAGGTGCCCTGCAGTTATTATTTTAAAATCACCTTCCTTAGTAAAATAAAAAGTTGGCCAATCCTCATTTTTTTAAAAAAAATTGGACTTTCAAATCCCCAAAACTGAGCATCACTAGTATAAACTCAAAATGATGGAAACAATATTTTGGAAATCCTGCACTCTGAAAAAAGGCTAACAGGGGAAAATTAATATACTAAACTGTGACTCACAAAATGAATTTCTAACACATAACAATAGGGATGTCTCCTCATGCACATAAGATGATTATATAACGTGGCTGCAAATTTCTCAACACTCATCCCACAAGAAGTGGAGTCTATATTTCCTCTGGATTCTGGGCAACCATTTGACCAACAGAGTATGACAGAAGTATGCTCTTTGATTTCCAAGAGTGGGTCATAAAAGGCCATGTAAGCTCTACCTCGCTCACTTAGAACACTTGCTTTTGGATCCCTGAGCTACCATCTAAGAAGTCTGACTACCCGAAGAATACCATGCTGGCACTATCCTCTAAGTCCCAGCTAAGCCCAGACTAAGGGTCAGCCATCTTGGACCCTCAGAACAGTCCACTTGTCAGCTAAACCACCACTGAGTGACCTCTGACAGCATCATGAAAAAGGGAGTATCACCCAGCCAAGACCTCTCCAAATTCCTAACACATAAAATAAAATAAAACTTAAACTGTTAGATCTAATAAAATGGGTATTGTTTAAATCCATTAAGTGTTTGGTAGTTTGTTACACAATAACACATACCTAGAATAGCACAGTCCTTATACTTCTAAAGACATTTCTTCACTGGGACACCCAGACTATAAGGAAAACAGTTTTCTACTTATTTTAAGAATGATCAAAGTGGTTTAATTGTTAATATTTCTTTTCCTACTGCAAATGATTTCAAAATAAGAATATAATATTAACATAATATTAAAGGAAACTCCCCTCCCCTGCTAACTGCCAGCCATAAACTAAATGGGGAACCAGAAATGAAGCTAGCAAGTTCTCCCTCTGGCTCCCATCAAGTCTTGCCTTTTTCCAGGAAATTCCAGGAAAGATTGGGGGGGCGGGTGTTATTTTGTTTTAGTGAGTAAATTTTAAAGTAGGGGGGAGAGGGGCGCCTGGGTGGCTCAGTGGGTTAAAGCCTCTGCTTTCGGCTCAGGTCATGATCCCAGGGTCCTGGGATCAAGCTCCACATCGGGCTCTCTGCTCCGCCGAGAGCCTGCTTCCTCCTCTCTCTCCCTGCCTCTCTGCCTACTTGTAATCTCTGTCTGTCAAATAAATAAATAAAATCTTAAAAAAAAAATAAAGTAGGGGGAAGAGAGGAATGAAGTAAATGTCAAGTAGGCTTGAAGCAGAGGGTGTTTTATGGGTGGTGGTAGTGGGTGGTTTGGTTTTATGATGGGAGATCTGGTCACGACTCCAAGAGCAGGAACACATAGGGAGCACTCTCTCCCCAGCAATAGCATATTAATTAGCTCCTAGAGGGAAGAACACGAGGACATAAATTCCATGTGCTCTGGAGCGTGCCCGCCACAATGTGGCTGGTTAATAAAGCCCAGCAGCAGAAGGAGATGGAACCACAGCTCTTCTTGGGAAACTAGGTAGCAGACTGGCTACCATGTTTTTCTATATTCAGATACTCTCTCCCAAACTGAGATTTTCCAAGCCTCTCCACCTTTTCCATCTTGAGGCTCCACGACATGGTAAATCAGTGATCATTTAAATCTCACAGCACAAATTTGACTAAGCATGTTAAACTTTGACTCACTATGGTGGGGAGGATGGGGTAGGGCACGTGTACACAGGGTTGTCACAGACAACAAACTACTTCTTGGGGCCAGGCTGGAGCCTCGTGGCTGTGGTGCCAACAAGCACAACAGTGGGGGTAGTGATCAGATTGTGCTAAGCTCCCGTTCTCATTCAGACCTTAGGACAATGCTGCCCTGCACTCCCCTGAGACCTGCCCCACCCCAATGGAGAGAGACTGTTAGGTTGCTGATTCCAACCCTGTCTCTCTCAGGGGGCACACACCCTGACTTTCCCAAAGAGAATCTGATTCAATAAACCTCTGGGTTATATGGGCAGTTTTCATTTCAAAAGTTCCAAGTCCCGTTTTTGGAAATAATCAATTTTATGTAGGTTTCTAGACCTCTTGTCTTAATTGTTTAGCAATCTAAAAAACAAATTACCGATAATTTTTCTAAAGTGCAGCACATTCAGGATTACTGTTAAGAGTACCCCATCAGCAAATCAAGCTGCATACACAAAGCTGTCTAAGAATGTGGCCAAATTTAGTACTATTTAACCCTTTGGTGTTAGATCCAATTTTCTCTCTACACTTCAACAATTATAATTGTCACTAATGTCTAAACATTCACATATCAATATTCACTATCAATTTTTCATTCTAACTAAATATATATATTATGTATATATTATCTAACCAGATTTATATATTTATTATCTAACCAGATTTATATATTTATTATAAATATAGAGTTATCTATAATAGTTATAAAGCTAAATTATATATATTTACTTTATGTGTGCGTGTGTATATACAGCTAACCATATATGTATATATATCCTCCTACTTTAATGGATAAATTCCCTTTCTAATTGAATTATACCTAATCCCTAGGCCATGGGAGTAAAATCTAGTCACTGTCGGATTTCCTTTTGTTTTATAACAGAGAGTGATAGAGATCAGTTTGTTTTAGGGACCCTATTGTTGCTGGCAAACAACACCTCTAGAGGGAGCCAAAGACTCCCCTTCTTTTTACCCAGCAAGGAAGAGGAGTTCGGATTCTGTGAAAGACAAAATGGAAAACTTTGGAGACTTAAAAATGAGGCCAGTGTAGTTGGGGTGGAAAATAATCTCTTCATTTGGATCATCTCCATTACATATAGAGTTTGCTCTTGTATCACCTCTTGCCCCAACACACCTTCCCTTCCTCCTACTCTGCCTCTAGCTTCTCCCAGGAACTGATTTTACCTTGCCTGCAAGCTGGTAAGTTTCCTTATCTGTCTCACGGATGCAGGTAAAGGACATGAGGCTCCAGGTCTGAGACAGAGACTTCTGCAGTCACAGCAACAGCAATCACCAGGGTCAGCTTTCAGGCTGAACGAGAAGGAACAGAGCAGGCCGCTAGAGCCTGCCTGTGGTCTTGGTGTTATGCCAAACAAAGGGGAGCCCAGCTCATCATGACAGGAGACCACGCCCAAATTTGAAGACACATTCTCAGCTAGTAACCAAGTGTGTACAGGTCTATAGAAGGGACCAAAAATGATGTTTTTGTGGAGCTAAGAATGTGAGCTAAGAATGGTTTTCACATTTTTAAAAGAGTTATCACAAAGAAGAGGATGACAGAGATCATAGGTGGCCCAAGAAGCCCAAAGAATTTGCTATCTGGCCCTTCACAGAAAAAGCTTGCTGATCCCCGCTCTCCAGCATCCTCCATACTTGGGGTGCTCTCAGGGTGTGGGGGAGGGGAGCAGTATGGCAAACAGAGGATTCAGGACCTCTCTCTTTCTTGTTCCATTAGAGGTGCAAACGGAAGGCCTGATGGAACAAGGGCAGATTATCTTGTTCTTTCATTCTTACTTCCGTCTCCAGGATAAACACCAGAGGCAGGTAGATTTCTTTCATAAGATGGGGTTGAGATGATGATTGATTGTCACATCAACATTTTTGTGGACAAGGACTTGGTGACCACCGTTCTTGCGCAGTTGATTTCCAACTGTCCCCCCAGTCTTCAGAACACCCCTCTAACTTCAGGAAATTACTTCTTTCCTACCAACTTTCTCTGTAAGTTGACACCACTATTCCACCAGCATGCTTTTTGTAGCCAGCCAAATTGTCTCGCTCCCTAGCAAGCAGGTTCACCTAGAGCCGCCTTTCTCAAGCCCCTCAAACAACATGTGCTCTTGTTGCTGGTTTCCCACAGCATCAGAGGGTCTGGCAGCTTCGTCCATGGGTTCCTTATAAAGGCAACAACTAGCAACATCCCTCTCGCCAACTTTCAGTGGACACAGGATTTGCCCAATCTTTTACTAACTGGACAATGGTGTGATGCAGTTGATGGATTCCCTTGGTGGAAACAAGGCCTCGGTTGCTTTTGTCCTATCTTCCTTGCTGTAGTAGTCCTCTCGGCTTTAGAAAGAAAATCTTAACTGGCAAGCCTGAGATAAACTACATCTACTTAAGCCTTTGTAATACCTCTGATTCCTAGTTTCCCACCACCCTGCCACAGTTTTCAGCCACAACTAAGGTTTCTCCAAATACCACGTCGTTTTTGGATGCTAAGTACCACACACTAGTCACAGAGACCTGAGCCAACCAAAGCCAGTAAACTGGAGTGACAGCCATGTTAGACATCACAATACGTCTAACTGGAATCACTAACGGAATCTCACCAACTACTAAATATCCAATGTCCCTGGATTAATTGATTTCTAACATACCTTAAATTTCTCCCCCATATATTCAAAATTTGATGGGGCAATTGTTCATTTTTCATCCAGTCTGTCCAATAAAACATATTTATGCTTTTATTTTGTTATGTTTCTTTTCACACCCAGTTAGTAGAAATGCCTGCCTTGGGAAAGCAGGAAAGGCAGCAATACTTTAAATAGTGAAATAGTTATTAGCAGAAAAATAGGGAGATCTTGCTAGAGTAACTATCACAGCTATATTAGCACCAAAAAAATTTCTCAAGATTAATGTTACACCAGAAGGATAAATTAAGCAATGGTGTCAATAGGGCGGTCTTAACAACAAAAGAAGCAAAGCAGGGGATTTTCTCTTCAGGATTAAATTCATCACTGGAGCACTCCTGGAATGTCATTTCAGAACTACTAAATGCCCAGAGCCTCTACTGTTTTATATTTTATGGGAAAATCTGTGAGAATCTTTGGTCTCTGAACTTTACAAGGCACATTTAGAATGGAATTTAGGAGAGAAAGGTGAGGGCTGCCAAGAAAGGGAAGATATACTCACCTCAGGACACATGAAAGTAAAAGCCATGATGTGCAAAGCACATAGAGCCAGTTGCCTCCTAAGGAGACTTGCTGATGGGGCACTGGGCATTTGGTCAGAGAGTGCTACTACCCACTACAATACCATCTCCAAAAAGAGATCAGGAATTTAGTAAATTCCTAATTTAGTAAAGTAAAAAAAGTAAAATACTTTCTCACTTAATTACTGTTTTTGGATCTGTCATCCATGAACATGTCCCAAATTCCATAGAATCATCTTCTACTATCTGCTTTTTTGCTTGCCTGCTTTTGTTCTTGGCCAGTGTGATTACAGGAGATGAGAGTTTTACCCATCATTGTCTGAGGTAGGTCCAAGGTGTGGGTGAGATCCAGGGAGAGGAGATCTGGTGGGCAGGAGGGATCTGGCAGCTGGGCATGTGAGGGGGTGAATCAGATAAAGCAGGGAGTATCAGAGAGGGCCCCAAGATGCAGTCCTGGAGGTCAGGGGGAGCCCACCGTGACTGCACTGGTAGGAAACCTCCAGGAAAGGTTCCACCTGCCTGGGAGCAGGTGACTCTGGACCCATGGATTTTAGTGCAGAAGTCCATGGTTTATCTAGAGGATCAAGAGGGCCAGGTGTGTTTGGACACATGCATTTATGCAGGAAACTGAGGGACCCTTTCACCAATAATGTCCTAACCAGGACTTATAAATAACTGCCCTTCACTGCAAGAAGAAAGCAATCAGAGGCTGGATAACAGGCATATACAGATCATGGGTCTAGATTCTATGAAAGTGGGTTCCATGAGTCCTGTCTCAAAAATAGAAGCGGATTTCTCTGTCCTACACACTGAGCTCCTATCTTTCCTGTATTCTTTTAGGACCAAAAAGTGGTGTGAAGTGCATTTTCTACGTTGGGATTTTTTTTTTTAAGCCTAAGAATAACTCAGTTGATAGAGATTCTGATTCCAATTCCTGTGTCTGAAGATTCTTCATGCCCAACCACTCAATGGGGCAGGAAGGACTGCTCTTTTATCCAGACCCTGACACTTACTAGCCATGTGACTTTAGACAAACTAACCTCTCTGGGCATCAGTTTCACTGTCTGTAATATAGGAATAATAATAGTAAGCTCCTCATAAGGTTACTAATAAGATAAAACAAGTTAAATCTTGTATAGTGCTCAGAACTTTCTGGCACATAGTAAAAACCTATGTAAGTATTTGCTATTATTATTATCCTGGGTTTCCCCATTCGGAAAGACAAGCTAATGCTGCCTTCCTATTTTGTCTCCACAAAAATAATCTCAATGCACACACTCAACTCTGAAAGAGTCATGGCAACTTGGAACTTTTCACACGAATCAGTCATGTTCAAGGCCACCAAAACACAAGCCTTGGGGGACAGAAAGCTAGAAGGGAAGGAGATATTGAGCCAAACACTCATTTTACAAGTGAAAACTTATAGCTAAAGCTTTCTATGATCCTAGAGTCAGTTCAGCAACAGAACCAAGGGTAGACTTCAATAAAGTAAACTTGCCAGTGTGTGAAGATTCACATATGAATAGCAAGTACTTATCAGGTCAATATTACCACTGTTTATTGATAACCTAGTCTGTTTTCCTTTTTGTAGCAGGATCAAATGTGAAAACGTCTTGAGCTTTACAGGAGAGGGTCACTAAATAATTGTGTAGGGGTTGGCTAAGCATGGGATACAACCATGATGTACAAATCATTCAAATAAAATCGATGTGGTTTGATTTTCCTTCAATGTACTAATTCTACATCATGTATATCAAATAAGGTAGAGGCTTTCTACGTCATGAACCCCATGCCTGATCATTTCCTCTTAGGAGAAGAACCCTTTACACTGACAGACTTGACCTTAAACATGGTCAAGTCTCTTTTCAAGCTTCTCTTCAACTGGGAAAAGAGCTCCACTGTAGAAGGTGTGGGCCTGTGGTGTTAAAGAGAACAAGTTTTCTGGATGCCTAAAATATGGGCTCTGTTGTCTGCCAAATCATTTCTATCATTTTGTGAAGGAGCATACAGGGGGACCCACAAAATGCCACATTCCCAAACTTGAAGGTGAGGGAAAAAGATAACTCAATGAAACATTTACTTTTTCTTTTTCTTTTTTAGAGGAGGGGAGGGGCAGAAGGAGAGGCAGAGAAAGAAACCCAAGCAGTCTCCACACCCAGAGCAGCATGCAATGCAGGGCTCGATCTCACCATCCTGAGATTATGCTCAGAGCTGAAATCGAGTCAGACATTTAACCAACTGAGCTACACAGGCGCCCCTCAATGAAACATTTTCTAAGGCAGCATTTAATAGGAACAGCTGTGTCTATTGGTTTGACCCCAGCACACAGATATTTGAAGGATTTATTGCCATAATATCAATGATGATTTCTACAAAGATGTCTTTTATTTTCATTTGTTGCAAGTCCCATTTCTTTTATTACTTTCCTATCAGATCTGCACTAAGCAAAGATAATTAATGACTCAAATAGGGGTTTGTTGGTTCTAATTATAAACTTGGAGTTAGAAAACCCAGTTTCCACTTCTTTCACCTTCCCTGCCTTTAAAAGGTTTTGGAAACTGAGCCAAATAACCTCAGATTCCACACTGTGGGGATGTGGAATTCTGATGTGCTCTTAAGTGCTAGGTCAACTGATCAGAATTTCCTTTGTTTTCAAAAAAAAAAGCCTCGCACTCTTACCCATGTGGGTATTTGCGCCCTACCCCTTATCTTCATTTCTATTCTGGGTATAATATTAACACAAGATACTGCAGGGCAGAAACAAAATCAGGAGATTCAGGGAGAACAGTGGCCAGGAAGCTCTGGGCTCAGCCAAGGACAGGTGGAGGAGATAGTGGGGAATTATTACCCACTCCCACCCTGCCCCCACCAAGCTTTCCTTCTGGCCACACCTCGTTCTAGACTGTGATTTGATTCTTGGCACATCTCTGCTGCAGGTATCGCTTTCCTGGTCAGGAGCTGGCAGCATGGCCTTATTCCTCTCGCTGTAAGTCTTGATTCTATCCCTGCTCTCTGCCCCAGTCTGTCCTGCTGCCTCTCGCCTGAACTTAGCTTCACTGTACTGGCTCCCAATTCCTGAGTCTACTCGACTACTGGTCTGGTCTTTTTGACTTTGGTCTTAACCTAACAAAAAGCAAACAAACACCACCACCTTCCCCAGCTCAACAGATATGACTCCTACTACTCAGCAATAAATAGGCGCAAATGATTAATACATGTAATCAACGATGGATGTCAAGAGCATTATGCTAAGTGGAAAACAAAAAAAGGAATCTCCAAAGGTTACATACTTCGTGATTTCATTTCTATAACGTTCTCAAAATAACCAAATTATAGAGATGGAGAACAGATCAGTGGGTTGCCTGGAGTTGGGCTGGGGAGATGGTATGACTGACAAGAAAGTGGTAACATGAGGCAGTTTGTTGGTAGTGATGGAACAGTTCTGGACCCTGTTGTGTGGTGAGGTTACCCAAATCTATACATGTGATAAAATTTCTTACAGCGATACCCCCATACAAACACAAAATAAAGAATAGATGTAAAAAAAACCCAAAACACCTGTAGCCTAAATAAGGTCTGATTTTTTTTAAAGATTTTTTATTTATTTATTTGACAGAGAGAGATCACAAGTAGGCAGAGAGACAGGCAGAGAGAGAGAGAGAGAGAGGGAAGCAGGCTCCCTGCTGAGCAGAGAGCCCGATGTGGGACTCAATCCCAGGACCCTGAGATCATGACCAGAGCTGAAGGTAGTGGCTTAACCCACTGAGCCACCCAGGCGCCCATCAATAAGGTCTGATTTAACAGTATCACAGAATAGTCTATTTCCTATTTTGACAATATATTGAGCTTTTGTACGATATTATACTGAAGGGTGGCAGGATGAAGGGTAAATGGGAACTCTTTGTACTATTTTTGCAACTTTTTATGGATCACAAACTACTTTAAAAATGATTTATAAGTATGTATATCTCTTCAATAGTAAGGTCATGATTTCCATTCCTGGCCACAGCATGTCCCAAGAAGGGACAAAAAATGACAGGCAGAGTGCTAAAACAAGAACTCATTTCCATCGCATTCTTAGTGAAAAAAAATCATATGAAATTTAGTGTCAAGTTTAAAAAGTTTTGGTATTGAAAAACAAAGAAAATTGATTAAGTCACATGATTTAACCTGTGATCTGTCTTCAACTGGCAGAACTCAAACAGTGGACACATAAAATGGAGGTGACCTGCAAATTAAATGTGTCACATCAATCAAATCTGGCTGTTTTTCTTTTTGGCAATTATTTTCTATGATATAGTTCTTGTACTACCATGCAGATTATAATTTCTCCTTGACATGAACACCAGTACTTGGTGTACACAGCTGTTGCATGGAATGTGATCTTGAGACTATCTGAAAAAGGAACAGGCAATTCTCTTAACAATTCATGAGTTCCTGAAAAGTATCAAAGAAGCCAGTAATATAACTCTTAATACTTCTAAATAAGATTAGAGTACTTAAAGAAAACATGGCACCTTAAAAAAAATAATTGTTCTCATGTGACCTGAGTGCTTTGAGGGCTCTAAGAAAGTAGGTGGTGAATGATATTTTTACCTGGACTTGACAATTGAGTTAAGGTGTTGAGAGTATCCATCTTTGCTGAGAAAAGGCAACAATGGGTGAACACGTTTTCCCCATTCTCAAAAGACAGTGAACTTCAAGTGCTTATGGCACACCTATGAAGACTGTGAAGACTATAGGAGGTGAGTATGCCAATCAGAACCATTTCCCCATGTCAGTGTCTGCCCTAATGTTAGGTACACCTAACCCAAGGGCTCCAGAATTTTTCTTTGCATTTGCAGAGGTTCCTTCCATATGCTCTGAGTGAGAGTTTACAGAAAATTGAAATAGTTCATTCCTTCTTAGGACCGGAAGAAGAGCATGAAGTTCAAGAGTCCAGAGAAGCTGATGATGGCCTTGCAGTAGAACATTTACAATGGCGGTCATCATAGGTCTAATTTGGCTTTCATTATGAAACTCTTAACTGTTTGATCTGTGTGAGAGAAAGGGCTTGCAGAGGAGAAGATCAGTTCCTGAGGTTGGAACTGCAGGGCTAAAGAAGAGCCAAGACAGGGTTGGGACAAGGTCAGGCCAACAACTAATGAAGTACACAATACCATTAAAGAGGGTTATGAATGAGGTGATAGAATCCTTCAGATCTCAAACCCAAAACTCCTGGAGAAGATCACTAGAAGCAGAGCTCATTTATATTATCCACGCTTACTACATAAATGCTGACTAGAAGGGAGAATAGTGGGGTATGGTCCATGTACATACTCACATATCATTTGTTTATTCCATCACTAATTCCACCAGTTTGGGTTTTTTTTCCTTTAGGAGAGAGAGAGTGAGAGGGCGTGGGGGGTAGAGGGAGAGGGAAACAAAATCCCAAACAGACTCCAGGCCCAGCATGGAGCCCAACATGGGGCTCAATCTCACAACCCTTAGATGACCTGAGCCAAAATCAAGAGTCAGACACTTAACCAACTGGGTTGGCTGAAATCAAGAGTCAGACACGTAACCAACCTGGGCATCCAGGTGCCCCTAATTCCACAAATAGGTTTTGAATAATAACTATGTGGTCAGTACTGGCGACCCAAGGATGTATAAATACAGAGCAACCAAAGAATGTTTCTTGGAGGCAGTGAATTTTGACACTGGTTCACAGATATCCAAGGTAGAGGCTTCCAAACTGTATTCCTCTGAATTCTCATTCACTGAAGTATGACCAAATGCTCCATGAAACAAAAGGTTTACAGCCAAGTCACTTTGGAAATGTTGTATTAATTGTCCCAATTTTGCATAGGAAAGGCTGTGAGAAGTCCTCTGGCAAAGACTTTAATACTTCACAGGATCCAGCTTGGGAAACAGTGCTGTCAGGACTATAGACTGGTAAAGAGGTGTGGGAGCACAGGCATCCATGGTGAAAAGATAGGATCACTCAGGGCTCTCAGATGGCTCAGTCAGTTAAGCAGCTGCCTTCAGCTCAGGTCTTGATCCCTGGAATCCAGTCCCGCATTGGGTTCCCTGCTTAGCAGTGAGTCTGCTTCTTTCTCTCCCTCTGTTCCCCCGCCCACCTTGTGCTTGTTTGCATGCTCATTCTCTCTCTCACAATTAAATAAAAAAAATCTTAAAAATAAAGATAGGATCAAGCAAGTGATACTTTGTGTCCCATGAAAGATTCCAAGAAGGCTCAGTCCACATAAACCAGCTAACTCTCCAGAAATGTCACTGCTATTCAAATATCTGATAGGATGCCATGTAACATATATGCAGCATTTTTACCATCTTTCTTCTGCTTAAGATACAAAGAGATAATTCATCATTCATAGAATCTCAGCATCCTAGAAGGCTAGAAGTGATAAGATCATTGGGAAACCTCTGGCACAATCTTCGGATTCCACAGCTGGGTTTGGACAAAACTAATCTGTGGCCTGACGATGAAGAAACCGTGGGCTCTGAACCCAGACCAAAGGCCCTAATGAATAAATACCTGCCTTTCATGTACTCCATGCAACAGGTATGTACTGTGGATGCTAAAAACTTACTAAGTCACTATATGAAAATAAAAACAATAATAAATGTATGGCCTTTTCCTTGGAAGCAGTCATTAAATATTTCAGGTAAAAAAGACAGAATGTATTACCAGGGCTAAAGGGTCAGTAGGGTCTCAAAAATATCATTATCTGATGGTGTCACTTCCATCACCATGTCAATGATGTTTTCTTATATCTTCAGCGTTGCTATGGTCTTATTAACCTACTGGCTCGTAGGGCTTACTACTCTAAAAAGAGTTTTCTACCCCTTCTAAACCAAATTACCCAAGAGCATCCATCTAGACTGTAAAGAGCTTCAGTAAAATGATCAATGACATGACACTGTAGTCTATAGCTAACAGAGCTGAGTAACAGGTTTGATTTAAAATTGGAGGACCAGGTGATAAGATCCTACCATTTTCTTGTTTCTGTCCTGCATTTTACATAGTCATTAAAAGGGCATTGCACACATACTTGACTTAACTTTACAAAGCAAGCCTGTCAATTTGTCAAACAATCTTACATGTCTAATCTTTTTAAAAAACAGCTTGAGAGATAATTCACATACTATCCGATTCTTCTGTTTAAAGTATAAAATTCAATGGTTTTTAGTACAATCATAGATATGTGCAACCATCACCACAGTAACTTTAGAACATATCTTCATTAAACAACAACAACAACAACAAAACAAACAAACCATGCAGTCTTTAGCTATTGCCTTCCTCCTCTTTATTCCTAAACAACAGATGATCTACCTTCTGTACCTGTAAATTTGCCTATGCTGGACATTTCATATAAAGGGAATGGTTTAATATGTGGTCTTTGTGACTGGCTTATTTCATTTAGAATAATATTTTCAAGGTTCATTTAGATTGTTGCTTTCATTCCTTTTCATGGTCATGTAATATTCAATTGCAGGCATACACCAAATTTTATTTATTCATTCATCAGTTTATAGACATTTGAGTTGTTTCCACCTTTTATAATCAATAACATTACTAGAAACATTCATGTAAAGCTTTTGTATAGACTTCGGTTTTCATTCCTCTTGGGAGGAATAGCTTAAAAGTAGAATTGCTGGATCATATGATAACTTTATTAATCATGTGAGGAACTGCCATACTTTTTACCAAAAAGTGCCTGCATTTAAATCCCCCATAGCACTGAGGGTTTCAATTTCTCCAAATCATTGTCAACACTTACTGTTATCTGACTTTTTGTTTCTAGCCAACCTAGTGGGGTGGAATGGTATCTCATCTTGTTCTGATTTGCATTTCCTTATGATTAATGACGTTGAGCATCTTTTCATGTGCTTATTGGCCATTTGGAAATATTCTTTGGAGGAAAGTCTATGCAAGTCCTTTGCCCATTTTTTAACTTGGTTATCTTCTCATTATTGAGTTGTAAGAGTTCTTTATATATTGTGGACACAAGTCCTTTATCAGATATATGAATTAAAATATTTTCTCCCATTTTATGGGTTGTCCTTTCACTTTCATGATATTGTGCCTGGAAGTATAACTTTTAAATTTTGATAGTCCAATTTGTTTATTTTTTCTTTTGTTGCCTATGCTTTGGTGTCATGTCTAAGAATCCTTTGTCAAAACAAAGGTCATGAAGGTTTTATTTTCCTCTTTAAGAAAAAAAAAAGATTTTATTTATTTATTTGACAGACAGAGATCGCAAGTAGGCAGAGAGGAAGGCAAAGAGAGAGAGGAGGAAGCAGGCTCCCTGATGAGCAGAGAGCCCGATGCGGGGCTTGATCCCAGGACCCTGGGATCATGACCTGAGCCGATGGCAGAGGCTTTAACCCAGTGAGCCACTCAGACACCCCTCATTTTCTTCTAAGTGTTGTATATTTATACCTCTGTTATTTAACTCTTTGATCCATTTTGTGTTAATCTTTGCATTTGGCATGAAGTAAGGGTTCTATTTCATTCTATTGCATGCAGTTATCCAGTTGTTCCAGCACCATTTGTTGAAAAGACCATTCTTTCTACATTGGATGGTCTTGAACACTTGTTGAAAGTCAGTTAATATTAGATCCATGTTTATTTTTGGACTCTTAATTCTATTTCACTGATACATGTGTCTAACCTTGTGTCACTACCACACAGTTTTGATCACTGATGCTTTGTAGTAAGTTTTGACATTGTAAATGCTCCTAGATTTTAAATAACAGTTCATTAATTAATTTGTTGTCCTTTTTGAGATTGTTTGGCTATTCTGTGTCCCTGGGAGTTCCATATGATTTTTAGAATTGATATGTAACTTCTATACGGAAGCTAGCTGGATTGTTTTATTGTTGATTTTGCAGAATAGATTTAGGAATATTGCCATTAATAATAGTGTCTTCTAATCCATGAACATGGGATATCTTTCCATTTTGGGGGGGTCTTCTTTCATTTTTCAGCATTTTTTTTTAGTCTTAGAGTATAAGTTTTACATTTGTCTAATTTATTCCTAAGTAATTTATTCTTTTTGGTAAAATTATATAAATGGAATTGCTTTCTTAATTATCATTTTCAGATTATTCATAGCTAGCATTGAGAAATAAAACTGATTTTAGCATATGAAGTTTATATCCTGCAACCTTGCTATTATGGGTTGAATTGTGTCCCCTATCCCCCTAATATAAATATATAAGTATATATATATATATATATATACACACACACACACATATATATTGCAGAAAGGAATAAGCTGGAGTCCCTTAATACCTCAGAATGTGACGTTCTTTAGAAATAGGGGCACTGCAGATGTAATGAGTTACTACGACATCATTCTGGAGAAGGACAGACCCTCGATCCCATATGATATTTTCATTATAAGAAAAGGAGAGAGACACACAGGACAAAGATGGCCATGAGATGACAAAAGTAGAGATCAGAGTGATGCATTTACAAACTAATACCGAAGATTGCCAACAAACATAAGAAGCTAGCAGAAGCAAGGAAAGTTGCCACTCAGTCTCAGAGGGGCTACCAACACCTTGATTTCAGACTTCTAGCTTCCATAACCATGGGAAAATATGTATCTATTGTTTGAAGCCACCCAGATTGTGGTACTTTGTTAGAACAGCTCTTAAAAACCAATATATTTTGCTAAGTTTGCTTATTAGTTTTAATAGTTTTTTAGTGACATCCTAAGATTTTCTATATACAAGATCCTATCATCTGCAAATAGTTTTATTTCTTCTTTCAAATATGGATGCCTTTTATTTCTTTCTCTAATTTAACCACCTTAGCCAGAAGCTTCAGTAAAAAAAACCCATAATGTAATAATTGCAAAAAGGTAATGTTGGTTTTTTTACTCTTATAATATGTTTAACAACATCATAACAAGGTGGAGAAAGGAATAGAGCTATATAGGAGTAACATTTCTGTCCCACAGGAATTAAGTTAGTGTAAACCTAAAGTTAATTCTAGGACAAATTACCAAAATTAACTCAAGAAGCAAAAGATACCATGAGTAGGTCTAAAAAACAAAAGACATTAAATTAATAATAATAATTTTAAAAAACAACACTCACAAAGAAAATCTCAGGCCCAGATGTCTTCACTGCTGAATTTTCACTACAAAATATTTAAAGAAGAGTTTTGTTTTGTTTTTGAAAAAAAGAACTTGTTTTATAAAAAAGTATTTGTTTCTGTGAGTTTAAATTACCATCTGGAGTTATTTTCTTAGCCTAGTACAGTTTTGCTCCATGTAAATCTTTTGTGCTATTATTGGCAAACATGTTGTATTTCTGTAAGTTACATTATTTCATGTGTGTGTGTGTGTGTGTATAAAGTGTATGTATTGTATATATTATATATATATTGTATATATACACACAATTGCTTTTTAAATCAGTTTACAGAAGAAGGGAGAAATACATTCATATATACTATCTCTTATAATTTTACAATGCTCTTCGTTTTTTTCATGTGGATTCAAATTACTGGGTGAGGTCACTTGCTTTTAGCCTGATGAACTTCCTTTGGTATTTCTTGTAAAACAAACCTTTTGTAAAACAAAAAAATAAATCCTCCCTGTGTTTTTGTTTATCCAGGACTATCATTTTGCTTTCATTTCTGAAAGATACCTTTGCTGAATATAAGATTTTTGGTTAACAGGTGTTTTTTTTTCCTGTCTGCTCTTTGAATATGCTATTCCACTATCTCTGGCCTCCACTGTTTTTGATAAAAAGTCAACAGTTAATATGGATCTTGTTTTATTATCAAGTCTATTCATCTCTGACTTTTGATTGGATTGTTTAATTCATAAATATTTAATATTATTTATACAGTTGAATTTACATCTGTTCTTTTACTTTTTTGTTTTCTAGGTATCATGTCTCTCCCCATTGCTTTCTTTTTTCACTCAGCTAATGTATTCTAATATAGAAATTACATTTCTTTGATGATTTCTCACTACATCTTTAAACAAGATTTTATTTATTTATTTCAGACAGACAGAGAGAGAGAGAGCACGAGAGGGGGACAGGAGCAGACAGAGAAGCAGGCTCTTGGCTGAGCAGGGAGCCCAATGTGGAGTTCGATCCCAGGACCCTGGGCTCATGACCTGAGCCAAAGGCAGACGCTTAACCAACTGAGCCACCCAGGCACCCCTCTCACGACATTTTAAAACTATTCCCTTAGTGACTTCTCCCTTGAGTGGTGAGTTGTTTTATTCTTGCTGCTTTCAATATTTTTTCAAATGTTTGCAAATCATACATCTAATAAAGGATTCATATCCAAAATATATAAGGAATTCTAACAACTCAATAGCAAAAAAAAAAAAAAGAAAAACCCCCAAATTAAATAAACTGATTTTAAAAATGAACTAAAGACTTGAAAAGACATTTATCCAAAAAGACATACAAATAGCCATACATATGTGAAATGGTGTTCAACATCACTAATTATGAGGGCAGTGCAAATTAAAACTACAATGAAATATTTGTTAGGATGGCTATTATCAAAAGTACAAAAGATAACAAATGTTGGTAAGGATGTAGAGAAAAGGGAAGCTTTATACACTGTTGGTGGGAATGTATTTGGTACAACCATTATGGTAAACATAATGGAAGATTCTCAAAAAAAAACAAAAAACAAAAACCTACATATGATCTGGAATCCTACTTCTTGGTACATACCCCAAAGAACTGAAAACAGTATTTCTAAGAGATACCTGCATTCCCATGTTCACTGCAGCATTATTTACGAAGGTAAAGCCATGGAGTAATCTAAATGTCCATGACAGATGAATGGATTTTTAAAAGGTGGTATATGTACATAAAATGAAATTTTATTCAGCCTTAAAAAAAGAATACAATCATGCCATTTGCCACAACATGAACTTGAAAGACATTGTATTAAGTAAAATAAGTCAGACACACAAAAAAATCAAATACTATCTGATCCCACTATTTCAGGAACCTAAAATAGAGAATAGAATGGTGAGAATCATAGAGTCAGACAGTGGCTGCCAGCAGCTGTGGAGAGGGGAAAAGAGAGGCATTAATCAAAGGGTACACAGTTTCACTTACACAAGACAAGCAAATCCTAGAGATCTATAGTAAGGCACGGTGCATGCACTTAATATTGTACCACATACTTAAAAATGTGTTAAGGCAGAGGTTGATGATGACAGGGGATGCATTTATTAGTACTATTCTAGTACTAGGGACTTAAAAAAAAAAAAGATTTGAGAGAGAGAGTGTAAACGGGGCGGGGGTAGGGGGATGAGGGGAGGAAGAGGAAGAAGGAGAAAATCTCCACTAGACTCTCGCTGAGCTCAGAGCTCAGATCGTAACCTGAGCTGAAACCAAGAGTTGGACACTTAACCGACTGAGCCACCCAGGAGACCCCTCTAGTACTAAGGTCTTTTATATTTTGTCTCAAATCCTCCCAGCTATTCCCTAAGGTGATGTTTTAATCACAACTGGCTGTAGGCTATCAGAAACAAAGGATGAGAGGCTCTGGAAAAGTGATGAACACAGTTTAAAAAAAGTCTACAAGATAAAGATGCTATTTATTTTCTTTTTCCAGATTAGTTTACTGAAGGCTAGAGAAACTTGCCTGAAATCACACAATGGCCTTGGTCCATCCTGTGCTTCTCTGCTTCTTTCCTGCCTATCCTAATGGGAATATATAACTAGACATTTGAAGGTGTAGGCCTGGAAATCAGCAGAAAATGCCTGATGTTGCCTCTATTAAATCCTTCCAGCTCTGTCCTCTCAAAGCACTAGCCATTCCTTCTTTTGAATCTCCCTGTTATGGCATCTGTAACACATAGATGCCCTCATCTGCCACTTGTCTGTCTCCCTCTCTGGCCTGTAAGCACCTGAGAGCAAAGACCATGTCTTTACAACCTCAGGATCCAGTCTGGGACCTGGGCAGGGAACACACTGAGGAAGTGCTTGCTGGATGATTGCATAAAGAAAAGCAATTCGAATCACAACACATACACAGAAAACAAAGCTCCAAGGGCTGAGTCTTGGGATGACCCTCCAGGAAGCACAGAGAAGAATGCAGAATGAGTACTGGGAAAAATGAGGACTCCAGAAGGAGCCAAAGGCAGATGCAATTTCAGAGAGGAGGGGGTGGTTAACATTTCCTTAGGCTTGGCCTCCAGACTGAACTCATGTGATATGAGGAAGCTTAGGGAAGAGGCTGTTCCCAGGAACTCCTTTCAGGATCCAAGCTGGGGGAAGTGCTGGGGCTTCTCCCAAACAGGAACAGCTCAGGAGGCTGCAGTGGGGGGCGGGGGGGAAGGGTGGGGGGGTGTCAGAGGAAGCACCTGCCCCCTACTGGGAAGAAGCTGGCCATCCCCTGGCTTTCCTCTCCTCTCCTGGCTTCACAACAGGCCATCCAGGATGCATTTCTGTGTCATAAATGTAAGAATTTATTTCTCCCAGAAGAGGGAAATTGCATCTCTGTGGGAACAACGTGTCACATTGTGACTGAGAAAATATGATCAGGGATCATACACACTATGTGATGTACAGTAGGAGTCTGTAAGAGCCACCATCACACTACAAATGTAGTATGCTCAGGATAGGGAGAGGCAGGGGACAGGAGGCTTCTTTACTGATCCCCAGAAACCCAGGGGGCAAAGCTGTACTGTGTAGTCTTGAAAGACCCTCTCACTGAAGGTCACCCCCACAAGGGAGTGGTCACTGGGAGCTGCCTTTCCCCTGGGCAGTTCTCTACATTTACCATTCCTATTTGACTGCTTAAATGTGAACATTTTGACAAAGTTTATTTTATTGTTAAATCCAGAGGTACCGGTAACTGGTACAGTTTTCAATTTGGAAAAATAAATAAAATAAGATAGCAGCGGCTAACGCACGTCTCTCCTGGTCTTCCAATTTCTCTCCTCTATATATTCTGGATGTGATTATTGGCATCTAAGGACATAGGAGCACTAGATAATGGCTACCAATGTGCAATTTTCCTTTGCAGAAGAGGATTAATATTTTTTTAGCTGCTCCAATCTATGGTATAATTATGTTACTAGAAGCATTATCCAAAACAAATATACCACAGTACCTTAGAATCAATTCTTAAATGCTGATTTGTTTTCCTTCCCTTTAAAAATAGACACTAAAACTCAGTTTAGTGATTAATCTGACATCTGTCCTTTCCACCCTCTGGAAGAGTTTTCTTACTGCCACAGCCAATGTCATTTTCTCTGCCAGGCCCCCTCCCCTCGCCCCAAAGCACTCTTGGTTATACCCACCTCCTCCCCGTGAAATCCTGGCTGCTCTCGGCCTCCAGGCAGCTGAGACTTTTCCTACCATTTATTCATGACTTTTCTCTGGTCACCCCTAAGCATTCCCTGAAGATCTGTCACTAGCCCCCCTCTCCGCATCCTCTTTTGTAGGCTCTGTATCTCTATTTAAAGATGTCTCCAACACCCATCTCTAGGGTTATTTCCCTGCCAAGTCTCAGGATCCACTTCTAAATGCCCTCCTGGATCGTTTCTCCTGAGTCTGGTTGGCACCTCAAACTCAATAAAAAATCACTGGGCACCGGTGATCACTGGGCTAAGGGCAGTCTGTGACTATGACATTCAATTCTTGCACCTATAATAACTAAATTTATCTTCCTACACACAGGCTCCTAGTACCTCCCCACCCATGCCAGAACTATAGTTTATGTTTTATGCATTCCTGCCCAACACAGCACCAGGGCACGAAACCTCAGTGCCTTCTGGTATGCTCCTCTCCCTTGCTCGCATAGCTAATGGGCTGTAAGGGTCCAGATATTCACTGGGAAATCCCCTCTCCTCCAACAGCCTCTGTGCATCACCCACCATCAGGCCCTCCACACCTACTGTCTGGACCACTCAATGCAAATGATTCTTAGCTAATCCCACTGGCTCATCTCTGACCCATTCTAAACACAGCAATCTCCCAAAGGAGCAGTCTCACCGCATCACTTCTCTGCTAATATCTCAAGTGCTCCCTACCCACACCTGAATAAACTCATCTAGTCTCCATGAACAGGTAAGTCCCCATCCACCCTTCTAAGTGCTCCCTTCTGTGTATGCTCCACTTCAACAAAATGGAACCACAATCTACTCACAACACCTGACCCGTGGTTTTCCTGCCTTCTATTCCCTCTCCTAGAAACCCCCTTTGTCCACCCTTGGCTTTGCAAGTCCACATTGTGTCTGCAATGGGAAGCCTGGTCAAATACAATGGTCTCCTGAAACCTGTTTTAAAACCAAGCCTCCCTGAAACAGATTATCTCTCTCCATCCTCTGGTTCCCAGACCATTTTGATGGGAAGTGCCTTGTGCCAAGCTTTGGTCTGGCTAATCTCTGTATTTGCCACTAAACAGAGTGCAAGTGTCTTGCACCAAGTCAGTAAGAATTTGAGGAATGAACAGGTGGAGGACCCCTGCTGGTGTCTTCCTGTGTATGAACTGCTTAATTTTGAAAGGTTACATTCCACAAAGGCATCTCTGGCCTGTTAATGAGAAAAATGAGTAGCTAACCACATGATCAGACAGAAAGCCCTGAGAAGCCAACCACTTCTCACACATACAATCGGCCTCCATCTGGGTGTGTGTGTTAACAGCTGGGTTGAGTCCCAATGTGGGGCTTTCCTTTGTCCCTGGAAACAGTCTGGTTAACCCTTACCAGTTTCCAATCAATTTTTTTGACACAGCAGTTCTTTTCATATTTCTGATTTCACTAGATTCTGCATAGACAATAAGCCCCACTCAGGAAAGTCATTTAATTTCATGTTACACAGGAGTTGGGGAAAACCTGAAGGATTCACATTATAATTTTATCACCACGGCTCTGGTACTGAGAAACTATTTCCACAAAGCAGAATCACACTGCCCTGCACATCTGGGGACCATTCTGTGATGCGTGGCTGTAAATGCAGCTAGGAACTGTGATGTCACCCTTCCCTCCCCCACTGTGTAGGAGAAAGACTGGGGTAAAGAAGTCAATAGCCACTTCGGTGGAGGAAAAAACAAATGGGCATCTCTCAACTGCCGTTAAGAGAGAGATTTGCTGTTTGGAAAGAAAACCTTTCCTCAAAAATAGTACATTAGGTTCCTTTGTAATGAATGTTGCTGTAATGAATGTTGCTGGTGAATGAGGGAAATACTCCTACTTACATTAACACACACCCCATTGTTTAAAATCATAGTATCACATATACCTTCACTATCACAAATGATGGGGATGGCGCTGCTGCTTGGCTGGGGGCCCAAGACTGCACTACTCACAGTGGGGTTCATAATCACCACCTTCAGCTTCACCTGTGATCCCAGCTCATCTTAGTGTGAGGAACCCGAGGCCACCCCAGGTCTGCTATATCAAAACCTGCATCCTCGGGTGATGTCTGCACATTGTGTCTGAGAAGCAGTGGTCTAGATCACAGTATTTCTGAAACTTTCCTTTCATTTGTTATGCTTATAAAACATACACACGTCCCCTAGCACCGACTCACAAAGTCTGAGACCAGATGTGATTGTGATTAAATGAGATAGTGAATGCCTGACACAAAGAGGGCAAAGAACAAACTCTAGTCCTTCTGCCTCCTGCTGTTACTACCACTACCAATAAGGTAGCCAGATTTAGCAAATAAAAACACATGATGCCCAATTAAACTTGAATTTCAGATTAATAATATTTTAAGTGTATCCCAAATGTTGCACAAGACATACCCTTATAAAAATATTATTTGCTTGTTATTTATTTCAAATTCAAATTCACCTGGGCACCCTGTATTTTATCCAGCAACTCTATATCCTGATTTTGGAATATCTGGGAGAGGGGAGTGAGTAGCAGAAAAGATGGGAAAAACAGATCAGGCCCAGGTTATGGAGAGCTTGGAATACCATACTCAGGAGTTTAAGGCAATCTATATACCAAACAGCAAACATTTGATCAAGGATGTGTTGTGACCCAAATCCTCCACCCCACTCCCCCAAGAATGATCTGAAGAACAATGGCAAATAGGTTGCTGTGACAAGAGTCTCCATTCCAAAGACCCTTTAGGGTGGGAACACAGACAATGGAAGGGCCACATCACCAAGAATAAGGAAGTTAAAATTTCAAAACTTTAAGTTTATTTTGCATTAATTCTAAACACTTAAAGCATTTATTTAAACCCCGTCCTGATTCATAAAAATAATTTAAGCCAGCTACTTGACTTTTCACCAGAGTAACTGGGGCATGGCCAAACCATAGCCTGATTTACAAAGAGCTATTTGCAACTGGGGGGGGAGGGGAAGATACGTAGTAACACACCAACACAAAAGTCAAACTTCCCATGTCCTTCCAATGCCTTCTCCACAGAACCTGAGCTTGGCTTCTGGACATCCTGTTTATCTGGTACAAAGCCTCACTTATAAAGTCAAGCATTACCCAATAACTCTCAGTTCCTTCTCATAGTCTATTTACTCTTGTTTAACTGATAATTCTTAACAACCTTGGTTATCTAGTTTCCTAATCCACAGCACAGAAACAACAGGGGATGAGTTAGAGACAGTTAAAGTGGCAGCAGAGATAGGATGATAGAAAGGGGTGAAGAAAAGCCAAAGTATTACATAAAGAATAAAAACCATGAGGACACATTTAAATGTTGAAGATAAATTTAGAAATAATATAAAACACTTCTGATTTTCATTTAAGAAATGGGCTTAAACAAGAAGAGCTATGGTTTTTGAGGAAGTAAACTTCATTTACCTAAAAAAATTACCTCACTTCTCAAACAAGTTACATAGTGTAGTCACACATTTTAATCTAATGATTATCTTGGCTCCAAGCTTACTGAAAAATTGCCTACAGAATATTCTAGGTTATATTACTTATTCCCTTATGACTTTTTAAAAAAGATTTTATTTATTTATCTGACAGACAGAACTCACAAGTAGGCAGAGAGGCAGGAAGAGAGGGAGGAGGAAGCAGGCTCCCCGCTGAGCAGAGAGCCCGATGTGGGGCTCGATCCCAGGACCCTGGAATCATGACCTGAGCCAAAGGCAGAGGCTTTAACCCACTGAGCCACCCAGGCGCCCCATCCCTTATGATTTTTAAGTAGCATAATTCATCTATATCCAAATACCTCCCTGCACTCTCAAATATTCCCCAAGATACTCAAGGAGAATTTAGCAGTCTAGAATGTTCTTTTTTTTTTTTAAGATTTTATTTATTTATTTATTTGACAGAATGAAAGAGAGGGAGAACATGAGAGGAGAGAGGGTCAGGGGGAGAAGCAGACTCCCTGCTGAGCAGGGATCCTGATGTGGGACTCGATCCCAGGACTTCAGGACCATGACCTGAGCCGTAGGCAGTTGCCCAACCAAATGAACCACCCAGGTGCCCCTAGAATATTCATATGTAAGAAGCCACTATGGCAAACTCCACGCCCAGAATTAGCCTGGAATTTGTCAGGAAGAAACCTACTAGTAGGAGCAGTCTACTAAGAACTAGAGCCCTGTCAGGACCCAGATTCCTGTGAAAATGTAGGAAATGGCTGGAGAAGTTGCTCTGGAAAGCCATTTGTGTCCGTCCAGGACTCACTGCTAGGCCCAGCATCACCTCAAACACAGGAGACAGGTGAACTCCAGCCGTCTCTGAAAATGGCTACGAGCACCCAACCACCTCCAAAACAACTTCCTTCAAATTGGGGGTTTTTTCCCCTTTCCTTTTGAATTGTGTTAAATTTACACAACACAAAATTTGCCATTTTAACCATTTTTAACTGTGTAATTCAGCGACATTAAGTACATTCACACTGCTGTGCAACCATCATCACCATTTTTACCCAAAGTTTTTCATCACTCCAAGTAGAAACTCTAACTTTTGAGTAGTAACTCCTCATTCCCTCTCCCTTCCAGCCCTGGGTAATTCTAATCTACTTTCTGTCTGTGTGTATTTGCCTATTCTAGATAATTCCCATAACTGCAGTCATACAATCCTTTTTGTCCTTCTGTGTCTGGCTTATTTCCCTCAGGCATAAGGTTTTCAAGATTTTCTCATGTTGCAACCTGTATCAAAGCTGTATCTTTTTTCTTCTAAGCATTTCTTTTATGGTTTACTTTCTATTTGTTTTCTCTTGTTTGATTTTACATTTGTTTTCTGATTATTTAATGTCATCCTTCCTTCCAACTTTGAGCACTGCTAACCATCACATGGCTTCCTCCTGTCCATCCATTTCCTACCTTAACTTGACAAGATGGAGATGCTGACTCCACCTCAAGGTGGTATCTTCCTTACACTTTAGCTCATTGTTGTCAGGAAGCATTGTCCCTGAGGGATAGTAGCCTTGTTTTTCACATTGTTGGAACACATTGTGCTTTCCTGTTCTACCTGAATCCCTAGAAGAAGGGGCGTGTGTGTATGTGTGTGTGTGTGTGTGTGTGTGCACACGTGTGTGTGTTAGAAATATCTTTGCCACACTGCTATGAATGAGCCTACAGAAGTAAAGTATGGCAACCTATAAGAATATGGTCTCAGAGTTGGGGGAGGAAAGTCCTAGCCTAAGGTCACAGTGATAAACTGGATTCTTGACTCTGGAGGTAAAAACACACTCCCCACAAACTTCTCCCAAATATGCCCCAGCTTCTGCTCTCCCCTTCCTGACCATGGTACCACCTGTGGGTAGATTTGGTTTCACTTAGTCATTGGGAAGGGTAAAGAGACCCCATCCTAAAACCTTACCCGGTAGCCTCAAACCTGGCCTCTCACCATCCATTCTCTTCTTTCTGTAGGCACATTATGTGCATATTAAATAGGTTAACTGCAGATCTCTATGCCACACACCCTCAGCCTCTATGCAGAAAAGGGGCTACATATTTCATTCTCACTTTGGTTCATGCAAATCCCTCCCAAGGACTGAGCTATTCTTGGTAATAACTGTACTTAAAACAACTTTTTCTCTTCTCTTTGAATGCTATAAATGCCTAAACTTAAATAACCAAAGACATCATGAATGTAATTTATTTTGTGTCTTGATCGTTGGTAATTCAAATGCTACAAACTATTCCCCAAAGGCTTGCTGTTCTGCAGAACCACAGAAATCTTAGTCTCCTAGAAGAATGCTGAGCTCCAGCACTTACTTGAAAGCATCTTATTAACATCCCGTCTTAGATAAAGCAACACCCAACTTTCTCATCTTCTCTACCTGACTTCACAAAGGGCCATACTGAATGTGAAGTATCCCCTTTCACTTCCCCTCTCAGAGCCTGATCCTACACTATACCCATCAAAGGAGCTCTCCCAAGCACAAACCAAGGGTGCTGTGTAGATGCAATGTTCATCTTAGCAACTCCAAGGCAATTTGCCCTTCAGAAGTGCCAGGTGGTGTGACTCCATCCTATTCTCCTTGAGCTCTCCCCTGGGCATCAGGAAAGAACACACTCGTCTTCACCTCCCACCCCAACTTTCTCTGATGTTCCTTGATTAACCTGATGGTACAGATGCGTGTTGGCCACTCCACCAAGCCCCAGCCTGGCCTCAATGCAGGTTAGGAGGTCTTCTGTTTGACTGAAAACTCCCTCATCAGAGGCATAGCTAGCACAGTCCATTGTCCTAAAGCAGGGCCTTCTCTCTCTCTCTCTCTCTCTCTCTCTTTTAATGGTAATTATATTGATGTCACTTATTAAAGACAATGGCGCAAAGTTACTAGAAGAGGCAGTGTGAACAAAAGATGGTGAGACAGGCAGATAAAGTGGACAGAGTATGAAGCCTGTAACATGCTTGATCCCCTACCACCCAAGGGCACCCCATCCTGGCCTCTGTCCAGGGACCTTCCATCCCAGGCTGAGGGGCAGCCCTTATTTCATATGCCATTTCTGCTAACTTTAGCGCAGGCTACCCTTCTTGCCCTTGAGATGCCAGATACACAGGGAGTGTTAGCAGGAAACCCCAGCTATGACTAGGATCAGGGCAAATCTAAAGATTCCCCTCTGTCCTGTCCCAGGGCTCTGAGCCTCAGGGTTTCTCCCATCACCACCACCCAGAGTCTCTGGGGCACCAGCCTGCCTCCAGAGGACGAGAAAAGGAGGCCTGTGCTCTCTATTTTTTTTCCAAAACAAAACTCAGCAATTTCTGGGCAACAAATACATGCATGCCGCTGATTGGGAGAGGTATTGAAGCCCTCTGATGATGGTGTCCCTTCCAGATCTACTCTATCCACTTCTGTAGTTCTGAGTCATTCAAATGTAGTGCCTTACAAACATAAAGTACCCGACTTTTCAACATTTCCAAAGTATTTTAAGAGACTAGGCACATGATGTTCTAAGATAAAGCCCATACTGATTTGACTATGTTTAGCACCCAACAACTGTAACTGCTTGGGTGAATGTTTACTGAATTATATTTGCACCTCAGTTATGCTTTTCCTTTGATCTTTTCCTTCTTCTGAGTAATCTGAACTTGCCATAAGTTCTTGGAAGGGCAAGACCTTGGTTTATCTTCCTCCTCCTTTTGAATCCCCTCGGGCTCCCCACTACCTGATATAGAGCCCCAAATAATGGAGCCTCTTGGCACAGAAGGCTCCTCTATGTTATTTGGGAAAAGGTACTCATCTAGGTAGATAAATGACAAAAAAGAATCTCCTTAGAGTAGAAGAGTTAGCAAAAGTCACCTTTTCTTATAGGCAGGTAGAATCAGCCACAAGCCAGGGTGAATGGCTTGGTGAGTAGAAGGAAAGCTGGATTCCAGCACCAGCCAGGTGCCTTTGGGCAGGTTACAACTTGCACAACTGTACATAGGAGCCCCACAGTATAAGTTCGCTGTGGAAAGTGCTTGCACTAGGATGTTAGGCATTTCTCAGCTGTCAGCTTCTCTGTTTCCAGGCTTTGTCTTGAGAGTGAAAAAATAAACTTGATGGCAAAAATAAACAATATTCCAACATGTGGACATATTTGCTCATTTAAGATTGCATTTGTTAATGTAGTAAAATACACACGACAAAATTTATCATCTTTAGCATTTAGATAACAGAGAGGTGTGAAATAATTTAAAGATCATTGTACTGTTTTTAAGCAAATTACTTACATGAAAAATTGGAAAATTTCATTGTGTCTTCATATTTGACAAGAGATTTTGATTTTGAAATCAAAGGTAAGAACTATACCCAAAGACTTCTTTTATTTTTTTCTCTCAAAATATTGAAAAGGCCAATAAGAATTTTCTAAGTTTAAGTTAAGTATGTCGGTTTGCAAAGATGTGGGCTGAAAATACTTACTTCAGTAATTTATCAGATTAACTCTTCAAAATGAATGTAATCAAACCATTTCCTACTCTCCAAAGCATTCTGCAGGAAGCTTAGGTCCTATAAAAGCTCTTGCTATGTAAGAATATTGAAAGGCTAGATTTCCCATGAAAGGGGATGATTGCATTTTTATGTTTGGAATTCAAACTTACAAGCCTTTATTTGTAGTTATTAGGTGATTAACATTTCAGATTACCCTATTTAAACCAACCTGCAATTAACAAATTCTCTAAACTGACAACAGATCAACAAGTTCTATAGCGACTTCAGGGAGAGTTCCATGCTGAATCAGGATACCTCAGGCCAGGACCACCAATGGAATCAGAATCCTCATTCAGGAGTGTTCTAGGACATCAGGATGCAAGAATCAGTTTTCAGGTTCAAAGCCGTATTGTGGGAAAAGCTCCAATGAGCCTCCAGGTGACAGAAAGGCATTTACTATCACACTCTCGCCATCCCAGAATGCTGCTTATTGGCAAGTTTCAGGAACGTGGCATGGAGCTTCTGTTCAATCCTATCCTGTGAAAGTGGATCATAGACTCTCGGGATGGAGGAATCTTTTCAGACTACTTGGCCAACTCCACTAGGACATTAGAAACTTCACTTCTCTCAGGAGAATATGAATGACCAGAGGAAATAAGACCCAGGAATATAATGGCAACAAATTATTGAGTTTTCTTTTCCAATTTGGCAATAATGAATCCAAATAAGATTTTGCTAGTGTTGGTGGACAGGATGTTCTCTAGAAGCCAATAACTTTTTAATTCCAATTAGAATCACTGTGACAGCTTAGAAGCTAAACAGATCCAGAGGGTGCGCACACGCACACACACTCACACACACACACACACACACACACACACACACACACATACCCTGGACGTCAAACCTCCCTTCAAGAGACCACGGCAGATGTCAATGACAAAGGCATTAGGCAGGGTACACAGCTGCTGATCCTGAAATCTGCAGCCTACACTTTTAGGATACAAAGCCTTTCCTTTAAAACTTAGAACACATTTACAGAAATAGAAAAAACACTCCTGAAATTTATATGAAACCACAAAAGACCCTGAATAGTCAAAGAAACCATGAGAAAGGAGAACAAAGGGGGAAGCATCACTATCCCTGATTTCAAGCTATACTATACAGTTATAGTCATCAAAACAGTGTAGTACTGACATAAAAACAGACAAATAGACCAGTGGGGCAGAATCAAAATAAACTCAAGCACATATGGTTAACTAATATTTGACAAGGGAGCAAAGAATACTCAATGGAGAAAAGACAGTCTCTTCAATAAACAGTGCTGGGATAATCGGATATTTATAGGTAAAAGAATAAAACTGGTCCCATAACTTACAGCACTCACAAAAGTTAACTCAAAATGGATTAAAGATTTAAAAGTAAGACCTAAAACCATGAAACTCTAGAAGAAAATATATGAATAAGGCTCCTTGACATGGGTCTTGACAATGATTTTTGGATATGACACAGTTTTTTTGATATGACAAGCAACAAAATAAAAAATAAACAAGTGTGACTAAATCAAAGTACAAAGCTTTTTCAGACCAAACGAGCCATCAACAAAGTACAAAGAACACCTATGGACCAGGAAAACAATATCAGTAAATCATATATCTGATAAGGGGTTAATATTCAAAATATTTAAGAATTCCTACAACTCAACAGCAAAAACCAAATAACCCAATTTAAAAATGAGCAAAGGACCTGAATAGACATTTCTCCAAAAAAGAGATAAGAAAAGCCAACAAGCATATGAAAAGATACTCAACATCAGTGATCATTATGGAAATGCAAATTAAAGCCACAATATTACCTCACCCCTGTCAGAATGGCAGACACCAGTAGAATCAGAGGTAAAAAGTGCTAGCATGCACAAAGAGAAAAGGGAAACTTTGTGCACTGTTGATGGTACTATAAATGGGTACAGCCACTGAGGAAAATAGTATGGAGGATTCTCTTAAAATTAAAAATAGGGGACGCCTGGGTGGCTCAGTTGGTTGGACGACTGCCTTCGGCTCAGGTCATGATCCTGGAGTCCCGGGATCGAGTCCCGCATCGGGCTCCCAGCTCCACGGGGAGTCTGCT